>JAPYYV010009110.1:0-14853 GCA_030522625.1 Copidosoma aretas | reverse complement strand
AAAATAATATACGAGACTCGGGCACAAAAGTAAAACAAGCGCGCCCTTCGGGCGCTCAATTTTTTACTTTCTGCCCTAGTGGCGTAATATACTATTTTTAAAATGCATTCCTAGATTGGCTTTTGCTGTGCAAGAACAAGCCTAATTTTAATATCTTTTTTAAAACATTTCGTTCTGGGACTTATATAGTGTGTCTGTCTTAAATCCTTTTCGACAAAGAAGGAAAATAAAAAATGGCGAAGCGGAACAGTAGCAGGAGCAGGGGCCTGACGAAGCTTCTATAACGATGATGATGAAGAGGTTCAGGTCAACGAAGATGCTGAAAAGCCACAGCAAGAGATCAATTTTTAACTAGGACATGACAGGATGCAACAACCCGCGTTGAAGGGACGATAAAAGAATTTGAGAAAATGCTCATAGAAGTTGATCCAAAATTTTAAAAAATACCCATCAGTATCACCAATTTTGATACCTCGGAAGTATTTAGAAAATATTTAAAATTTACACAATCAACATTAATAGGATGAATACTTTTTCACAGTAGGCTCACAGGAATTGGTAAGACAAATGATGATAATTTATTAGATTCTTCAAGTCTTGTTGATCACATTTGGTAAAAAAAAATTCCCAAATGTGTGCTTTTGATGTGAACTTGATAATACCATGTAGTTCAAAAATTAGAGGTAAAAAGACCAATATCTTGAAAGCATTGTATTGTATTGTCTCAAGATTTTGGTACATATTGTCTTCGTTATTAGGTCAAGACCAGCTCAAGAAAAATATCAAATCTCGTAAACCCCTTATAAATGCATCTGATTTATATCTTACCTTCAAATAAACATTTTTTATTTGTTTGTCGGGGGATTTTGTATTTTATCGGGAGTCGGGATATGATATGAAAAGTCGGGAGAATCCAGGTAGATTCCGACCATATGGCAACCCTAGATCCATCCCGCGGAGGTCGTGGTGCGACGCGCAAACCTCCCGAGAATTATCAGCACAGTACTTATACGCCTGCTTCGGCGTTTTCGGCTTCGCAAGCAGCGGGAACGTCGAGGAGGAAATTTACAAGAGACGCTAGTGAAAGTCCTAGTAGTTTCGACATCAGTCTTAGTAAGCTCTCAAAGCCAGACCTGCACAAGTCAGAAGGATATAAGATGCCGCCGTCGTGCCGGACGTGCTTCCAGACGCTTTCGTTCACTGACTAGCACCCCGCAAAACGATGACCCTCAGGTTGCTGGCGAACCTGGTCAAGCTGCAGCCGAACTCCCACAAGCCGCAGTCGATATGCCGAGGTCAGAACGCAAAAAATTTGTTGTCAAACAACTAAGCGACCTGCTCTCTCTGCTGAAGCATCGAAAAACGCTACAAGAGGCCGTTCGATGGTTCGATCCCTAAATTGCAGGCTCTGCTCGTGGAACGTGAAAATTTGGACTTTTAAAGTCAGGTAGGAGCGAGGCCAGGAGTACTGGCATTTCGTACCTCTTCTGTTTAGATTACAGCAGCGATTGAAAACTCGACGAAAAATCAACGTTTAATTTGATTCCGATAAACCATCTACACAGTAGGTTCCTACATTACAGAAATAATGCCGTTTCTGAAATGTTGTGTAGTTTGGGTGATGAAGGATGATATTGTCAAGAGAAAAAAAAGCACTTACTTAAAGACTGGTAAACAAAAAAGGGAATTATTTTGACGTATTTTTGATCTCGCTAACGTTGCTAAGGATAAAAAGAATCACACGCTTGCCTGGCGTGTTTCTTGCAATTACGCCGAAACTATAGCGTTCATTTATTCAAACCAAGAGCTGATCAATCTGCTGGAGGAAAATCAGCTCATATGAACCGATGGGTCAAACAGAAAAAGATAAGGATGCTGATGGCCAAGAAGAACCTAAAAATAAAGTTGTCTAAAAAAGAGAAAACAAGAAAAGACGATACTTTGGCACCAAACGAGTACCAAAATGAAGATTATACGAGGTACGTGGGTACAGATCCGGGAGTCATAGTTTCTCTGACCACGTAATTATGTGTTCGATGTTAAGAAAAGAGACTCGGTGATGCAGTCAAAAACAAGCGTAGTCCCTAGGAAAAGTATCGACGTGCAGGGGCGGTGGAGCACGTGGGGATTGAAGGAAAAGTGCACACGCACTTTTGGTTTGGGTGGGGAAATCCACACCCAAAAATTGCATAAATCAAATAAACGTAAACGTCGGTAAACCCGCGTAAACCGCCTCGGCTAAACAAAAGTAACCCGGGGGACGGCGAGTTAATAATATTTTAATTAAATTAATTATTATGATAGTATATTACTCACCTAGAGAGGAAAAGTAAAGAATGTCTCAGAACATTCAGAACACAGGCATTTGACTTCCGTGGGTTGAATACGATTTTTCACCAATCCTGCGCCGCGCCGGGAGGAGGAATTTTCTTCTTGCGAAGCGATGGTGAAAAAATATTAACAAGATAACTTAAATCCCAAACTATTTAACCCAGTAACCCAGGGGATAGCGAGTTGATAGTATCTTACTTGAACAAAATATTAAGATAGCAACGTCACCTACATCCCTACCTTTTTAAATTTAATTAATATATTAATTACTCGCTGTCCCGCGCGTTACTGGGTAAAAAAGCTTAGGATTCAGGTTATCTAGTTCTTTTTATAATAATTTATTTAATTAGAATATTAATAACTCGCTGTCCCCCGGGTTGCCGTTTCTGTCAAAAAAACCTGGAAACCCGTAAGACTACGCGTTAAAATGACAAGTGGCGCCAGCCCTCCCCTCCACAGACATGCCCACAGCGAATAATCTTGGGATTTAGGTTACTGGATTTTTGCGGCTTTGCCCATACAGCCAATTCAAATTCCGCGAGCTCGAACTCTATCACTGATGAGATCACTGGTCCCTATACCCATAAAGGTAGTGCTCCGCCGCCCCTGTCGACGTGGGATCCCACGTAGGTTTCCACGTAGAATTCCACGTGGGTTCCCACGTAGATACTTTTCATATAGGGCAACCCCTAAGGAACACACGAAGCCGAATCTATTTCATCACGAACGTTCAGGTGCGAATCGGGTGAAGTCACACGCAAATGGCGTACAAGTTTTTATCAAAAGCAAGTCGACGAACACATCAAGGCTTTGACTAATGCATTTCCCGGGATAATATTTCAGAAACGCACAAGGTACTACTCGACAACCTGCACTGGAAAAAAGTTGGGTGGACAGTCTGCCCAACTTTACTGTGAACAGCGCACCCAACTGCTTGGTGCTCCCGCTCGCTCAAGTTGGGTGGACTATTTACCCAACTTGGGCGAGCAGCAGCACCAAGGGCTTGATTGCGCTGCTATGGGTGCTGCTGCTCACCCACCTTGGGTGAACAGTCCACCCAACTTGGGTGAGCGGGAGCACCAAGCAGTTGGGCGCGCTGTTCACAGTAAAGTTGGGCAGACGGTCCACCCAACTTTTTTCCAGTGTGGTACATACTCTAATCTTGTAATTCAAAAATGTGGGACAGCTGATGAGAATAAAATGTTGGTCTTGCATGAAATTTGACCAAAAGATTCGCTCCAGGAGTTTGGTCGACCAAGTGGTCAACAAGATTGTCTAAGGTGACTACACTGGGCGAGAAAAAAAAGACGGTTTCTACATCTCTCGCCCTTGGATTAACGAATTTGAGCCAAAAGATAAAAAGCCATCGCAAAATTCTGATTGCGCTCATCATCGATAGACTCAAGGATACAGGGTGCGTTCCGAAATGCAAGCTCGCTGATTGAATGGCAACACCGGGACATTCACATCCAATCATTGACTGTCATCAAACCGTATTAAAACGCCATTTTCAGACGGATTTCTGCTATCAATTTAAATATGCAAATTCCGCTCCTTCCAGTGTTGCCATTTAACCAGCGAGCTTGACTTTCGGAACACACCCACAGCCAAGGAGCATCCCGAGAATGTAAAGGTAAATTTAAATGACTTAAATTGTTTTCATCAAGTGAAAGGTCAAACAATAGTAGTTTTCGTCACAAATGTGCATCTCTCCAGGGCAGTCCCTGGACCCGTGGGCGCAAAGTCATTTGAGGGCGAAAAGGCTCTGCCGCACTTTGCGCCCTAGGTAAGAAATAGTAGTTTTCGTACAAGATTGGAAAGGATTTAATTTGCGAACCGAGAGGTTTACGGCACGAGCCGTAGGCGAGGGACGTAACGAGGTTCGTAAATAAGCCTTTACGATCGAGTTACGAATGCAATTTCTCCTACCTCGGGCACTTTTGCAATCCTGGTACACCCTCGGTAGGAAAAACAGCGTTCGCCACTCATGTGCATCCGACCAGGGGGGTCCAACAGTCCCTCGGGCGTTGCTTCGCAAGCGCTATTGGGCCCAGGGACAGCCCCGGAGAGATGCACATTTGTGACGAAAACTACTATTTCCTACCGAGGGTGTATCAGGGTTCCAAAAAGGCCCGAGGTAGGAAAATGTATTGTTTATAAAAAAAAATTACTCAAGGTAAAAGAGCAGTCGTGGCTCAGTTGGCCAAGGCGCAAGTCTTGGTCAGTTGCAGTACGGCTGATCAAGTGGGGTGCGGGTTCGAATCCCGGTCGGGTCAACTCAGAAATTTTATCAGAGCTGTCTTCTGGCTGGGATTTGTTCCCAAGTCTCACGGTTAGTTCTGCATTACAGGGCGACCCGGAAGTAGGCTCCGTCGGCGCTCTAGGTAGATGCAGCCTGCATCATGCAGGATTAATTGGGGTACATAGGTGGAAAAGAGGGTTCTGCACCACAGGGTGACCCGGGGGTAGGCTTCGTGGGCACTCTGGGTTATAGGGTCGCGAAACTGTTTGTTGTTTAGGGGGCTCAAATGACATTTTTATACATACATAGATATACATTTACATTCAAAAATCACCGAACAGGGGGGGGCTCAAAAGCTTCAGCCCCCCCCCCCCCCCTTTCGCGGCCACTGTCTGGCTAGGTGCGTGACTATACTTGGGGTACATGGGTAGAAGGAGAGGGTAATAGTTGGGGAAGATGTGGTTATGGGTTATGATGGGGATTAGGATAAGGGGTTACAGTTGGGGTCAACACCCTCCGCACCAAAGTGGTAGAGGGTGCCCGTATAAATCAACTAAAAGTTGGTGTGCGGGTAACAAAAAAAAAAAAAAAAAATTACCTAAGGTTTTTTTGAAGAACTTGAGTATTTTTTTGTGTAATTTGAAATTTATTTTGAAAAAAATCTTAATAATTCTTCATGTTGCAGATCTTTCACAGCGACGAGTTTTGGTCGAGCCAACTTTGCGCGGTGTGCACCAAACAAATGGACGCTGGCGTCGGAATGAACGGTCGAAGGTCTGATTGTCTTAACTTCTTACTGTCGAATGAATGGACAAAGGATCAAGTGTGGAAAATCATGGAATCGGGACGTGGTTGCGGCAAAAAATATTTTACAAAATTCAGTTTTTGCCTGCGGCCTGCCCAGTGGACCGCGAGATGTACGTCATTCGGAAGACCTCAACAACCAGGATCTTCAGTAGTCCCAGTGCTACGTAGGAGAAGGTTGGAAGAGCTTGGCTACGATGACGACGTAAGTTTGTTCCTGTTGTTTTACCTTCGTTATCTTCTTTTGCTCCTGATTGTGCTTGACGTAATATTTTTTATTTTTCAGAACACAATCAACTTTGACCCTTGAAAGGCGGCCGTCGTATCGTGCGCCAGAGTTGTTGGCAAGTCAACCGAAATCGTTTTCATTCTCGTACAAGTGGTTTGAGGTGAGTTGTAATTTTTAAACATAATAATGTAATTAAAAAATTTCATGGGTAAGTATTTTTGCTGATATCGATGACAGCCCATTCTTGAAAATTAATTATTTCATCTTATAATTTTTTCAGGTTCATAAGCACTTGCACCCATCAGCATCAAACAGATCTGATTGACGTTCAGGGTGGCCAGTGCATTTTCAATTCAAAATTCCTTGACTTTCCCTGACTTTTTCCGTAACAAATTTGAAATTTTCCGAAACATTATTTTTAATCATGCCAGTAAAAAAAAAACATTGGCAAATTTCAAGATTATTAAATGCCAATAAGAACTTAACGTACACCTGGCTTGGCAGCTCTACTTGTAGTTCACCTGATTACTAACGTGGATGTTTGAATTTTTTTTTTTTTAAAGTAATGGCAACAAATAGATTTCTCCGACTTTCCATGACTTTTTTTAGTCTTTCGAAAATTCCCTGACTTTCTAGTTTTCCTTGACAGGTGGCCACCCTGACGTTTCGCGCACCGGTTTAGGCACAAGCTAGAACCGGAACTACAGCACACAGAACGAGCAAGGGACACCCCCCAGAGAACCGCAATTAACTTTTGTCTTGGGCATTAAACGATTCAGTTGACTAATGCATAGTCTTCATTAAATTCTAAATCAATTATTTTATAATCTTAAAAAAGAAAACTGTTTAATGAATAACACTTTGTGATACATAAATAAGTAAATAATTAAGGAAACACCATAACCTACTTACTAGACTTTTATGTTTAATCTACATCATATGTATATATTATATATTGTATCATTTAGGTACCAAAAGAAATGTAAACCGAGGAAAACATATGCATAGTTTATACGACAATGATATACAATACATTCTTTTGGTACGAGACTAACGAGTGTAAGTTTTTGTGGCTTTGTGCTATTATTTTCAATAGCACCTCGGCTCATAAGATTGTTCGTGCTCTTACAAGCTAGTAGATCAAGATAATCTCAGTGTTCAAATATGTTTGAACTTTGAAAATAGCTGCAGTTCTTTTTTAATTCTAGCTTTTTAAAATCATGAATATGGATGGAAATTTGAAAATTCACTAAATTAATTAATATCGAAAGTTAAACAAGTGTACTGAAAATAAATAAATTTGCTTTTTAAACTCCATTGAATTTTAATCAAACGAATACTTTGATATTTTTGATTTATCAGTACCTCACAACATGGTGTTCAATTGACACTTAAATTTAATTCAGATAATATGTATTAATGCCGGATTATAATTAAACAATATGGCAGAACTGACAAGATAAAAACCTAATAATAATAAAGCTTATGCCAAAGCATTGAAATCAAAAAAGGAAGAGAAGCGACCATCATCATAATACAGTCGTCTGTAAAGCTTTCCTAAAGATAGCACTTTACAAACACAAGGACCGGACAAGTGGCGAGGATGACAGTACATTTATTCACCCTCTTAAATGTACATCATCTCAGCCATGTGTGACATTTTTTTCGGAATATGAACGTACTCCTCGAAATAGCTCGCGAGCTCGTCGATGGTCACGTCGCACGAGGGCGCGGACATGCGTGCCTGCAGTGAGCACGTATTGCTGTTCGCAGCTGATACCTGCTGCTGCTGAGCATTCGGCACGAGGCTACTCTCGTCCGACGGTTTCAAGCTCGGCATGGTGTTGCTGCGAGCTCGCTGGAAACTGTTGGCCTGGAAGTCGGCCTCGAGAATACTGCTGTCGTCTTTCGCCTCGGAGTCCTTGAGACTGATTTTCAAGGCTCCAAAGTCCTTAGTGACGGAGCCGTGGCCGAAGATTTTTATTTTTCTAGAATTATTTAGAAACATAGGGTCAACGCATTACTTGTACGCAGTTGTTTTTATGCATTGATTGTAACAATATTTGGTTGATTTTGGCACTCACTTTGAGATGCTGAGCTTGCAAGCTTCCTCGAGAAGAGTACTGGCGTGGTTGTCGCTCAGACGCGTGGGATCCGAACTGCACAGCTTTAAAACAGCTTCACGGATGATGGAATTTTTCTTCTTCGGCCTGCGCAAGGTGAGCGTGTGCGGTGTCGTACTCTGGTCGGTGCAATCTTTAATTAGCAACGTTTTCCTTGTGTACCGTACACGCATGTCTTCTTTGTTTCGCTTGCATCTGCATTTATCGCGTATGGTGCTCAATTTTGTTGATTTGACGTTTAATGTTCTAAAATCATAGGTAAATGAAAATTAAAATGTTTAAATAAAGCTCTTGTCCTAATTTTCTGAATTTTCATGACATTTAATAGTATACTGTAAAAAATTATTTCGTAAGTTTACTACAGCTCATGGTGAATTCACATTGTCTGGCGTAGTAAAAATACTACTGGCAAGTAAATATACTTAAATCTTAGGAAAATTACTACGCTCAGCGTTGGAAATAGAGCGTAGTAATTTTACGATGGCAATAGTAGCATTTTCTTACAAATTTTGTAGTTAATTAACTATGCTGCTAGTAAAGTCTCACAGCGTTCCGTAACTTTCGTGCTCTCGAAAAACCTTTTTTAAGAGTCGTGAAGAGATTTTATACGTATAAATGTGTATGTTGTATTCAACGTGAGTATCTCATCAACCTGATAAGCTTTTGAAGTTGACCTTTTATCGTTTATTCTATCAATTATTTTTAGAAGAACAAAAAAAATTTATCGTGACGGGCATCACTACTGACGTAGTAAATATACACAGTTTGTAGTGAATTTACTATGGTGTAGTAAATATACTACGCTTAGCGTAGGTCAGATTATTTCCAATGCTAAGGGTAGTGATTTGACACAAAAATTGTTTACAGTGTATACATACAACAGCCATAATTATATAAAATAACTGAACATTGCAATTAAAGGAATCGAAACGGAAAGCAGAACATTTTCATCTTCAACAAAAACATAAATGTTGAAGAGATTTTAATTTATGCTTGGCCTCTTGCCAAATTCTTCTTCCGAAGAACTTTCGAATGCTCATTGACATTCATATTTTTATTTTGTACGCAAAATTTATTTGAGAATATATCTTCAATTGGTAAACTAAAAGAATTAAATACAAAAACCACTTTGAGGAAACAATAAATTAAATATATAATAAAGCTTGAAATTTTTGCTGGTATAGTTGTACAATTGTTTAAAATACATCCCATTTGAAAACAATTTAGCAATCAGACTTTTCAGCCAAACGAAAATAAATCACGTTCTAAAATAAGCCTGATTGAGACATAAATACAGTAACCTTGTGGCCATATCCAACAATGAATGCAAACAAATGATTACTGAGAAAAATAAATTAAAAACTTTTGAGTACAAAGCATAAGCTTTTAAATAAACCGTTGTTTGATAAATACTAACTGTTTGACGAATTGTCGTTTACAAATAAATGCTATTCCAAAGTAACTTAAAATAATTTCTTGTTTTAATGAAGAATATGCTGATACGTAGTGTCTATTCGCACCAAATCCACGTAAATACGTGGATATAAGGTCAATAATACTGTCCACACATTCATCGAGGTGTTTTCTGTACTGTATAGTATCCACGTATTTACGTGGATTTGGTGCGAATAGACCCAGCGATGCTGATAATATCCTTATGTAAATAAAAATGGTTCTAATAACAAGTTAAATAGAGCTTGGAACTCTGATTATGCATAATTTAATCAAATGAAACCTCATTCAAATAAAACTTCCAAACTTTAAAAGCTTCACAAGATGGTAAAAGTACAATGGACTTGCAGACAAAACTTACCGATGACAGGAGCCCTGGGAGAGCTGGTCGATCTCGAGCTTCTCCAGGCTTGCAGGTAGCAGCTCGTCTGCCATTTCTGTCGTTGTAGCTGACACTTCTTTCTGGCTCAGAGATTGTACTGGCAGCATCGCATCCCCCTGTTGTTGATGGACAACCAACCCAATTCTTTCATAACCGAAATTTCCAAAGATACTTTTATACTTCTATAGTGCGATTTTTTATTTTTCCTTCTCCTTCCACTTCTACGGGAATCTATCACTCATGAACCTGTAATGTACATGCATAAGCTTAATGTTGGATTGTCACACAATAAAAACTGAGAAATTCATCGATGGATCAAAAACTTAAATGCTAGTTCTATTTCTGCATTATAACTTCGAGCCAAAGCCCATCATATATAGCTTCTATCAAAATGTATGACAACGAAAACAAAACATGGACCGATGTAAACATCAACAAAGCAGGCGTCGCACACACACAACACAGCGAACTGCTATATGTATGAACTGCACGGATTTTCGCATAAAATTACCTGCTATAAGTATACGATCTCCGAACAACACCACGCACTGATAAATAAAAACGCGGAAGGTCGGAGAGAACCAAGTGACACTCTGCGTCCAGCAGTCCCTCCTCTAGGTTAGAACCGTTTCTCCAAGGAACTCACGGAGGACAACGACGTGTCTCCTGGACTCTTGTCAATAAACTACGCGATGAGAGAGTCGTACGAGCACGTAACAACAAACAATACTCAACGACTCGGCCACAAATTCACTCTTTCAGCCTGACCCTATGGGCGACGACGCGCGCGACAGGCGAAAACAATGCAGCTCCTCTCCTCGGCGGCTATCTCTTTTGCTGCGACTCTGGGTCCGTTGTTGAAAAATGTTATCTGCACGTACAACGCGCGATCCGCGAAGCGCTCCCGATTGAATTCCAAGATGACGACGTATATATAAAATACGCGCGCGACGAATTGACAAGTGAGACACACACAGACACTAGAGCCAGACACGTACGTCCGTCCTGACGTCCCCCGGGTGTCCCCAGTGTCCCCACTGCTGCTGCACTTTGACAACGATTTTACGCGCTTGCCACTCCGCGGTCCTTGACTGTGGTAAACTAGTGGCGAACAAATTTTCCGGAAACACTTAGAAGGTGAATGGTCGCAATATGCAAAGTGTCGAATTGTGGATGACGAAGGGGTAACCCGAGTAAAAACGGTAGCTCGCGAGTTTACGTGTTTACATTAGAAGAAGATGGAGAGCTGAGATAATCGAGAATATCGAGATTCGAGATGAGAGAGCTATAGAGGGTGTGTAGGTGTACCGCGAACATTTGAAAGAAACTATTTAATCAATTACTTCTTTTTTCATTTGTATTTTTTCGGACAGGAACAAAGTGCTCGCTACTAAAAGAGCATTTTTCATAAAAAATATTAAAGTTGCCATTGTTTTATCATTTAAATACACGGCTGATTGAATTTTGGGATGCTGTATGCAGACGGCGCAGTTTGCAGATATAATAGTCTGCTGAGTCTGCTGAGTAATGCACATGCACATATACTGCATGCATATATAGACAGTCCATCATTTGGTCCATATTTATAGTTCAGTTTCGGCAGTTTTCGGAGTTCGGAGCGCGTACAGCATAACTAGAAAAAATGGAGTACAATAAATCGCAAGCATGAGTAGAGTCTGATTGGAAACACTTGCGATTTCTTTTATTGCAAAATATAATAAGTATGTTACGACGTCGGGATGAATTTTTCAAAGTGACAAATTTCCCCGTGAAATCTTGCGCGAAGGAGTTGAAAACGACAAGTTATAAGGTTAGACCTGCTAAATGATGGAAAGGGAGTCGAAGATTTACTTCTTCCTTAAAGTAATACTGGGTATGCTTGTTGCTTACTTTTTTCATTTGAAAACATCGACAAACACCCAAGGTGATTCTTATGATTGTTACTATAGCCCTGGGATTTGGAATTTTACATCGCTGGCATGTATCAACATTGTTTGAAAATGAAAGGCACTTCTCTCATCTGTCGGAGCTTGAGAGGGAAATGTCGTTCAGGACGGAAATGGTTTGTCGATTCATTGTTCATTTGATGCCTCATCTTTGTTGTCAGTCCATCCATACTTGCTTCACTTTTCCAGGGGATGTACTATTCATATTTCAAAACGATCGTTGAATCTGGAACTTTTTACGAGGGGATGCAGAAAGTGCATCATGACAACCTCTCAGAATACCCAAACATCATCAATGCTGAAAGTAAATACAGTCTTGGGCCAGAAGTGAACATTGGTATGTTCTATCATATCATGAAATTTTTCGGTCTTCTGCCAAAGACACAGTGTTGGCAGGTAAGTGAGGTGTTGAGCCATTTTTAATTTTACTATTAAAGTAACTGTTGACAAGTTAACTATTTTAAAGATTGAAAGAGGCAACGGCTTGACACCGATAACTAGCTGTGAGGGTATTGGAGTGCCAGTGTATTTTTACTTAGAATTCGTATGGCTGTGTACGCTAGTCACTGGATACACAATATTTCTCTTTGGTGCCAATCTCAGTGGATCTGTCATGGGAGGCCTGATAGCCATAGCTTCGTTCTTCTTCAACCACACGGAGTGCACCAGAGTGCAATGGACACCGCCTCTGAGGGAGAGCTTTGCCTATCCTGCTCTGCTCTTTCAGATGTTCTTGCTGTCGGAAATTCTGAAAAGGAAGAGAAAACCCGAAACGACTTCTACCTATGTTGTGAGTTCTTTTAACACTCATATTTTTCCTTTTTTCTATAATTCATGTTCTTCTCTTCAGGACTTGACAGTATTAATGGGTTTCTGTCTACTGAGCTGGCAGTTCTCTCAATTCCTATTCGTAACCCAGACAATAGCTATGTTGATCCTCAAGTGGCTGCGAATAATCGACATCAGCATGTACAGATTTTTCATAACGATCCACCTGCTAGCGGTCGGATTGGTAGTGGCCATTACCGGTAACTCCTTCCTACTAAACTCAATACACTTGGCGTTGCTCGTCGTGAGCAGTTTCATGTCGGAGCTCAGTCACTTTCTATCATCCCGTCACTTCGATCCTAAGACAATGACGTTATTGGAAATCGCGTGTACCCTTGTCTTCAGCAAACTGTTCAAGATCGCGCTGTCGTCCAACTCGGACGACGAGCACATTTTCAACATCCTGCGCTCAAAAATCTCGCCCTACAAGGATTTCCACACGCTGCTGTACACCTGCGCTCCCGAGTTTGACTTCTTAAAGTACGAGACTTACGAATCTATCGTGAAGACTTTCCTGCTGCCAACTGCAATTCTAGCGGGGTTCCTTATTTTGTACTACTGGTACAGGAATTTGAGGTCTCAGGGCTTTCCCGGATGCATCGAGCCGCACATCGCGTACAACCTGCTGCAGATGGGAGCTTTCGTCATAATGGCAGTTTTCGTCATGCGCCTGAAGCTTTTCATGACGCCCCATATGTGTATTCTCGCTGGGCAAGTTTGTAGCAAGCGGTATCTCGAAAAATTGGGGATCAAGAAGAAAACGACGCAGGGCGCTCTGATCGCGCTTGTACTCGCCCTGATGTCCTATCATGGATTTCAGCGCGTGCTGAAAGAGCGAGATTATGTTGGTAAGCTATTTTATTTCCTCACTGCATCATCTTAAGGAAGTATTCAATTGTTAGCGTTCTCGTAGGAGAATACAGTAACGTGGATCAAGAGGAGGTGCTTGAGTGGATTCAGACCAAAACGCCCAAAACAGCTTCCTTTGCTGGTAAAATGTCTCTGATGGCAAATATTATGCTGTCAACGAGGAGGCCAGTTGTTAATAATCCCTATTACGAAAGTAAAGAGATGCAGTAAGTTTAGCACTCTTTACATTAAAAGGATATACGTGTACTTACATTGAAACTTTAACTCATTTCTCTAACGATTATTCCAGCGACAGAACGATGAAGGTTTATGAAATATTCAGTAGGAAATCTGTAGCCGAGGTTCACGAAACATTAATGAATTTACAAGTAGACTATCTTGTCATTGAGGAAAGCCTATGCTATGGATACGGATACTGGTAAATAATTCTTCAACTTTTATTTGTATTAAAAAGATAAAAAATCATTTAAATTTATTTTTACAAGTATAAGTGATGATTTAAGTAATTTTTAGGCCTTATCATATGATACTTGGTGTATTTAATATCAGAGATATTTTTTAATTTGCACAGGAAACCGGGCTGCAAAATGTTAGATCTGTGGGACTATGTCGACAGAGGCAAAGCGAAAAACGATGGCCAGCCACCAGTGTGCCCAACGCTGTTCCGCGGCAATCCTCATCCGTTCCATCGCGTCTTCGAGAACCGCAGCTACGTCGTTCTGCAGCTGAACTATACCAAGTTCATCGAACTCAAGCCAAAGACTATCATGTACAGCCAGTAAAAAAGTTGAAGCGTGCCTACACACAAAAACAAAAATTATTTTCCCCTGTGTCGAGGAAAATACGTGATACAGACGCAGAGAGAGAGAGAGAGAGAGAGATATTTTTTAATATTGCACGGACAATGGTTGCTGTTTTGTATAGTTTTCTCCTTTTGTTTTCTCTGTACATCGATCTTTATTTAGAATAGCTTTGCAGTCAAAGGCGATCTTTTTATTCTATAGTTTATTTTAACAGTTGAACTAGATATCTGTGTTTTTATACTTTAGTTCAATATTTTTAATTTCGGCGTATTTTTGAGCTATACTCTCGTTGCCATATGTTTCAAAGAGATCAATTGTACAGCCAACCTGTGGATATTTAGTATTATTTTAATAAATGTTGGATGTATACAAATCAGTGAGGATTTTAATTGACAATAAAGTTCCATTGGTACACAAAAAAAGTTCGTTTCGAATCCTCGACCGAATCGCGATACAATTTACTTGATGGCGCCGACCCATCGAAGCGACATTCATCATCAAAACCCATGTACAAAAAAAATGCACGCGCCGTTTTCCTCTCCGAGCTTCGACTCTAGTTTACCGGAACAAGGTGCCCACCACCGTACAGCACATGCATGCAGGTACACACCTTCACTTCGGAGCAGCAGCAGTCAAGTAGCCTATACCCATGCAGTGTACGCCAGACCA
The DNA here is from genome assembly GCA_030522625.1 of Copidosoma aretas. Lineage (NCBI taxonomy): Eukaryota > Metazoa > Arthropoda > Insecta > Hymenoptera > Encyrtidae > Copidosoma > Copidosoma aretas. The sequence continues at coordinate 174 of JAPYYV010009110.1, read as the reverse complement.
GCGGTGTCTGGTTGGTATGGGCGCGCGCGTGCCGCTGACCCAAATCATATGAATCGCTGCGCTAAGCTCGCGAAGAGAGAGGATACTTACTTATTGCGGCTGGAGGGCCCGAGGAGCGCACGCCGCGTTAGTCCGTCACCGGCCGCGGCCGCCGCAACACGCGTTGTCGGCTGA
>JAPYYV010009109.1:0-29239 GCA_030522625.1 Copidosoma aretas | reverse complement strand
TATAGCGCGCCTATTATCGAGGCTCTGCATTCAGTACTAGAAGCCTTTACCTAACCTAAATTTTTTCGTCTGTTAAGATTTTTTTAAATTTGTTTTTGTCGCGACAAATCGATGTGCGTACTTATTAATATGAAAAAAACTTATTAACTTGCATAAAATACATGCATATCTTGATATACAGACGGTCTAACCATGTAAATATTGGGCTTGAAGGGGCTCGATAATAGGGGTTAGATAATAGATCCATGGCCTTTTTCAAGGCTTGATAATACAGCCAAAAAATAGTTTTTTTATTTTATTGATGATAAATTCAATAATTGATTTCATAACGCAGAAAAATTCACACTTGTACTAAATCACTAATACAACCAATATTCACTAAAATTGCAATAAAATTATTCAGCATACATTTAATATTACATAAGATTGCTGAAAATTTTTTAAAGACAATCGATAATTGGACCGTCAAACTTACAGGGTTAAGATTGAAAGTGCAATGATATGTTATTCGTTATAAATTGTAATATTGTAACGATGAAAAAAGAAAAAAATGCTGTCGTATGTTTATTTAATCATGCATTATACTCTATTGAAAATAAAATTAGTAAAAATTGAAATGAATATAAATATTTAATAGTTATAAAACAAGAAAAGGATATGTAGAAGTATATAAAAATCAATACAAGAAATGGAAAATAATTGAATAACAAATTTATAAATATTAAATAACAAATTTAAAATGATAACTTACTATTAACTTATATCAATAATTGATTATAAAATGATAAAAAATAACCAACGAAAAGATCATAACAGTTTCTTGAATAATTATGATTGCGTAAATATTATATACATATACATTTCTATCAATATTAACCTTAAATAACAAAAAGAGTCCTTATCAGATTTCAATTAGTAACAATTATTTGATGAATCAGTGAAATCATTCAATTTATTGACTATATTTGTTCGAAATTTAACAAAATTTTAAGAGATCGCTTTGGTTATCTGTATTTGCACACATATATATATATATGTGTATCAAAAAATAAAATTTTGTATTTATTATTCAGTCATGAGAATAGAAATATTGAAATAAGGTGGTTGGCGCGCGGAGCGCGCAGGGGGCGAAGCCTTACTAGTATATATATATACACTAGTAAGGCCTTGCCCCCTGAGAGCTTTGCGTGTTAACCCCCTAGTTTCAGACTTGTTGAGAACGACTTGTATTTATCAAATTTTTTAAAAATAGTTACAACTACTATAAAGTAAAAAAATTTTTCTTCTTCTTTAATCATTTTCATTTTATCAGTATTCTTAATTCATTTCTATAACTTTAAAAATTTTTGTAATAATCTTTAATAAAGATATCTTCTCCTCAGAATCGACTTACTTTGCGAGAGATTGGTATTTATAAATATAGAGTACGGTAAATCTTTATTTTTATACTCCGGAATAAGATTCATCAAATCATTTAATATTTGTTATATTTCTATAATTAATATAGCGCAGGTTATGTGTTTTGATAGTTATGAGCATCACGGCAATATGAAATAATGTTTTCAGTAAATTTAGTATTAAGTTAATTGTCGAATTCATTATCAGAACAAGTGACCTGTTGCTTATTTTCTAGGATTACACTGATATAATCATCAAGTTCATTTCTCCAAGATCAGTATAATTTTTGCACGTCGAGAACATTGTTTACTCTTACAAGATGGCCTTCTCTTACCAAACCATACCTATAGTAAGAAAGTGAAATAGAATAAAAATAATTGAGGAAACCATCAAAATTTCTCATATGTGGTCACTTCTTAAAATTTGGAAATTGCAAAACAATATGCGTTTAATCACCCGGGGGCCGAAAATTTCTTTCTGCCCTAGAGCCGAAAGGGATTAGCGGGCCAAAAATGCGCCCATGGGCAGAAATTCGCACTTTCTGCCCTCGGTACAAAAAATGTCGTCCTTACCTCGGGCAGAAATATACAACAACTGCGCCCTTCACGCGTGGTAGTCGTATTTTCTGCCCTCGGTAGGAATAGTACATTACGCCACTAGGGCAGAAAGTAAAAAATTGAGCGCCCGAAGGGCGCGCTTGTTTTTCTTTTGTGCCCGAGTCTCGTACATTATTTTTCTTGTCGAGGGTGCAAAGTGCAACTTTGCGCCCGTGGGCACACTTTGGGCCCAAGAAAATGTTTTGCACCCTAGGGCAGACAAAATTTTGGGCCCGGAGAGCCGAAAAAATTTTCTGCCCGTGGGTGCAAAGTGGTTTTAAGGGCTTAAGGTGCGGCCTGAGGGCGAAAAGGCTCTGCTGCACTTTAGGCCCATGGTTAGAAAATGTACTATTTTGATCACAAGAAAAACCACAACTTTTTCATTTTTTTTGCAAGCGTAAATAACCTCTTAGGGACTGTAGCAGGGCAGGCATGGCATGGTGGGCAACACAGAAATTAGAGATGGAGTTAAAACATCAATTAAACACCCCTTATACGTTGTACAGGAGTAACAGGAAGCTATTTTTTAAACTTTAATTTGATTAGGGATCCGTGTGATGATTGTTAAGAGCGCAGTAACATGGATTATAGAATTTTATGGGTATCAGAATTCGGTTACACAACCTTTAATACATTTAAAATTGGAGGATTATAAATGCGGTGTAAAACAACACTTTATATGTAGATCAGAATATTATAAAACTAAGTATATTACAATTCTACAATTCTATATTTAAGATACATTATAAGGATCAAAAATTGAATGTTCTAAATGCAATCCATGTTGTAAATCTGTCTATTTTCCAAATAAGTCATGCGGGCCGAACAGAAAATCTCAAGGGCTGTTATCTACATTTTTAACGATTATTGCTCATTACATCGTCAATTTGACATACTTCTTGACCTTTAAATTGGGATAAACTTTAGGGCGCAATCGTAAACCCCATATAAATACAATAAACTGTGGTGAAACCTGTAACTAATTATATCTACATTTTTTTTAATTCCTCTGGGCTATGTGAAGAAGCGACTTCCTCTGTAATTGGTACTTTTCGCTGATGTTCGATGATTTTAGAGGAATATAATGATTAATGGGTTAATAACTTTTTTTGGTTGATCTATGAAAATAAGCAACGCGAGAAGCGTTTTCGGCTGCAATCGTTCGTTCGCGACAGTGTTCGAGGATGTTAGAAGGTTGTTGTGGTTATTAGGTTACTGACTTTTTTTGGGGGACTTCGATCATCATCGGGTGATCTCTGATGATAAGGAAAGGGAGCAGTGGCCTTGGCTTTAATCAAGTGTTCTTGGCAGTGTTCGACAATGTTAGAGGGTTATTGTGCTATTAGGATATTGATTCCGTTCGGGTAACTTCAGCTATCATCGGGGATCAATGGGCGTAATCCACGAGTGAATTATTCACATTGTTAGGTAATAAAGTGTATCGTAATTTAAATGGGTGGCGAGGGGAAAGAAGGGGGGCCTTGATCAAAATGTGGGGGGGCTCAACTATTTAAAAACACGGAAAAAGCAACACTTTTACACGGTATATTGTGTGGGGGCAAGGTGAATCGTGAGGGGGCGTAATTAAAAGTGTTAGGGGTCATGAGAGGCAGGGAGGATGTGGTGGATCGGACTTACAATAAGAATAGGTGTAAAAATATTTTTTTTTTTGTTATTGTTAGACAAAATTCTGTTTGTAGTAAAAATGAGACGGGGGGTGTGGGAGAAGGCTTGGAGGGGCCATTACTTCAGCCCACACGTGTTCACTGTATAAAATGGGAAGATACGTATACATATATACATTTCAGAATGCTACTATGCATACATGCACACGTGCATACATAATTTTATCTGCAAAACCGAGATATATCAACACTTTCGTACATTTCTACGTTGATACTTAGATTTATGTACAGATATACATATATTTATATATACATACATACATATACACAGGGACCTACAGATTTGTACGGATATATATATACATACTTACGCACATAAAAACATACATACATTGATACATGCATACGTACATACATACATACATACATACATACATACATACATAGATACCTAAATTACACTTTTATACAACCATGCGTCACAGTTTACATATCCATACGCTTCTACAAGCATTTCTGAATACATACATGCGTACGTACATACATACACAAAAATCGACATACATGCAAGCATACATACATACATGCATGTAAACACACATACATACGTACATACAAACATAGAAGTATCCATGTATTGTAGATTACGGTATTATAATGAAAATATTCAAGCATGGGTGTTGGCGAGCGAAGTGTGCAGGAGGCGAATACCTCCTGTTTTTTAATACAAAAGTTATCATGTAAAAAGGAAGTTCTCTTAGTAAAAATAATATAAGTTTTATTATTCACAAAAATCTATATCTAAAATTAAGTTTTAATCGAAATATGTATGGATTTTAAGTATATCATTTTGTTACATAAATATATACTTACAATGAAGTTGTATATAATAAGACATTATAAATTTTTTCATAAAAAAATTCAGCGTAATAGATGAAAAATAAAAATTATAAATACCTGATTGCAGAGTGATTGAATATTTCTTATTAAGTAACAAAATCGCAATAAGAGGCGTGTATCTGTTCTTTAGGGCATAAGATCACAAATCGTTAATAAAAATTACCAACACCACAATTCAAGCAAATTAAAAAAACCGCTGCCAATAAATTAGTAAAAACATCCTCAACAACATTCTTCTGCCTTTACTTAAATTGAAAAAAAAATATACATTAGAATAATTTAAAATTTGAATAGAAGCCATTTTTATATTTTTTAAAGTGATATAATCGTTAAAAAAGATTATTTTATTACCTGAATAGTACAAGAAATATTGTTAAAAATACTTTAATTTAAAAACAATCAGACTAATTAAATATTGGAACTTCTTAGTGAAATCAATATACTTGATATAACAGTCTTGTAGCTAAAATATTATTAAATCATTTAAATCATATAAAGCTCTTTAATAATCTATGATGTATAACTATACATAAGATTAAATAAAAATTTTATCACTCTGAACACAGAAAATCTTAAATTCCTTTTCCGAACCAATATAAAAATATATAAACAAACATTTTGAGCCCTAGATCGTCAGAACCACTTAGAGAATTGCTGTGATAGGACTGACTTAAAAAAAAAAACTTGTAGTTCTTTTCAATCAAAAAAGCGACATAATAGAAAGATAATTCAAAATGTATTGGCCCTAAAAATAGCAAAAAACCGCTTTATTGACATAGAAAATTGTTGTAGAAACCTTGCTGAGGTATGAAACTAGAATTTGTTTTCTAAAACAATATGAGCATATAAAAACAAATATTTTGAGCCTTGGATCATCAAAATCACTGAAAGGCTTTCTGAGATCTGTGAGATTTAGAAAAAAAATTGGAGTCTTTCTTTGATAAAAATGAAAGGTCGTATGTTGGAAAGATAACTCCAAATAAATAATAAAGCTGTTTCAATGTTTCAAGGCATACATTTATTGAGAGAAACAAAATTTAATTTATTGACCCCGAAAACATTAAAAACCGATTTTTAGGCATCAAAAATCGTTATAACAACCTTAAGTAAAGATATAAATCTTAAATTTTTTTTCTGAGTCGCTATAAAGACAAAAACTAAACATTTTTAGCCCTGGATCATAAAAATCGGTAGAAATATTTCTGAGATGTGACTAATTACACTCTCTCTCACACACACACGCGCGCACGTGCGCGCGTTTACACACATAGGCGGACTTTTTCTAAAATTGGTATTTTGTTTACCTATGGCACTATATGAGACGCTTCTAACATATTTCCGCCAACACTTTTTTTTTACCAACACATAGCTTTCTTCAGGACGAAGCAAAATTCAAGCAAAAATACTGCGATAAGGAAATTTTAAATTTCCAGTCTTTAAAATAATATTTGAAATTTAATATTTTTATGTAATGATATCTACTATGTCGAACAACTACTTGCTTATTTGGATAATATTCAACAACATCAAAGATCTATAGAAAAAAACATAAGGCAGAATGACAAAAATTGAATAAACATTACAACAATGAATATAAAGATATATTTGCTGGATTATCAAAGTTCAAGGGGTCGTTATAGATTTGAAAAATTCGAAATGACTTAGATATGTTTTTTCAATAATATTTCTTATGTTTAGCACAACATTACTTCTAGAATGACAAAAGAAAGTATTCAAAAATTAACAATTTAATGTTGATTTGCATGTTGTAAGAAATTAACTCTTACAAGAAAAGAAAAATAATATACTTGCAGAAAATTCTCTAATTTTTTACGTGGCTAAAACAATTATTGATTATTTTATAGACCTTAAATTGGCTTTTGATAGGGAGAATAGAAATTTTAGAAAAAAAATAAAAAACATAGGCATTAAGAAAAAGTTGTTGGGAAGGTAGAAGAAATATACAGAGACACAGTAAATGAAATGATAACAGAAAAGGGAATCACAGAAAAATTTAAAACAAATTGTGGAGTCAGGCAGGGAGGCCCACTGAGCCCCAGCTTATTTAGCATTTTTCTAGAAGATCTTGAAAAAGAATGGGAAGAAAAAAACAAATGAGGTACAGTTATAAGAGGGGAAAAGATTTTCAACTCAAAGTTTGTGGACGATGTTGCAGCAGTGTCAGACACAAAAGAAGGATTACAAAGTATGCTTAACAACCTGGAGAGATACTGCAACAGGAACAAACTAGAGGTAAGCACAAAAAAAAACGTAAATTATGGTATTTAGAAAGGGAGGCAGGCTTAAAAAGGAGAGATATGGTACTTCAAAAACGAAAAACTTAGAGTTGTAGGGGAATACAAATACTTAGGATTCTGGTTCACGACAAAGTACACGCTCCGTCGTCAAGTAGTGAAAACGTCAAACAAAATTAGAAAGCAGTGAACATGGTATAGGGAATTCGGAAGAGATCTAGCGCAGTAAGCTTGAGAAGAAGATTATACTTATTAGATACCATAGCTAAAGCCAGGTACCTTTATGAGGTAGAAATAGGGGGATAGGGAAAGTGGGAATAAGTAGAGAAAGTACAAGGAATATTTGTTAAGATGACTCTGGGTCTGGTATCAGAAATACACCGGCCTTTGTATGGAAAATGGAGACTAAGAAAAAAAGCTTGTAGATAAAAACCATTAGAAGGGCAGGAAAATACATACTGCATATATATGTAGCAAAGATGAAAGAGGACAGATGACTGAAAATCTGTTTGAAAGAGGAGCTCAGATGCGCGGATAATCGAAACCCAAATAAGTGGTATCAATCAGTAGCAGCAGCTTTTAAAAGAATAGATAATGGGATAGGAATTACACGTGTATTCGATAATGAGGGAATAAACAAGCTAGAAGAGAGATTGGAAAGAGGGATAAGAATAAAAGAGGACCAAAAAATGCAAACAAATCGGGCCAAAATTAAAAACTGAAGGTATTGCGACTTTTGTAAAAAAATTGAGGAATACTGATAGGACAGGCAACTTAAAGGAGAAATAAAAAAAAATGGGTAAGGCTAAAGTGTGGTAATGTAAGAAGGACAGGCAACAAGGAATACACAGACAAAAGGTGTAGGGCATGTAAAATAGAACCGGAGAAATTGGAGTATATATTAACATGTAGAGAAATAAAAAAAAAATCAGCGAAGTATAGGCTAAAGAAGTTGAAGAACAGGGGCTACTGGGAACAAACAAAGATGTTAAAAATAGGGTACTAGAGCTACTAGAAGAATAACTGTGTGAACACAGAACTTGAGAGAGTATAATACATGATCTGTAAGCGTTAGAGCATTTTTGGCTATGTAAACTTACGGAATTGTCTTTTAGGGAACCATAATGTAAAAAGAATTTCTAAATTCTGTACATGGAATAAATAAATACGATACAATCATTAAACATGCAATTTACGAATATACCATTTTGAACTTTGTTAAAAAAAAGTTTTAGTTTCAAACAAATGATTTTTTACGTTTACGGAAGGTAGAGTTCTTTATATCTTATGGATTCTACAATTTAGTTACAGTGTTATTATGTTAAACGATCAGTATGAAGGTAATCGGCTTGCTTTTAAATTGAAATTAAAAATGTATGAAATATTTCGGTATTATCTCATAATATTAAATCAAGCTAACGATGTGTACTTAAATGAAATAATTCAAACATATTCAAACAATTAAATTGAAAAAATTACAAATTTAGTAGGATTAAAGTAGATCATACATGCAAAAATTTTAAGAGGAGAACGATTTAGAAACCAAAGTTTTTAGAACTTAATCCTTTTAGATACAAGTAATCAATCTTCATTACCATTTATTTTTTGCAAAATGCAATTTCCTTAGATTTTAGAATTCTTCATAACAACTTTAAAACTTGATACCAAACTGAGAAAAAATTTTCAATTATGACTATACTAAGGTTTTGGATTCAACAACTGAGTGCTCAAACAGTGTAAAAAGGGCTGTCACAGTATCAAAATTTTAAAAGTTGGCAAATCACAATAAAAAAACACATTCTCGTAGACAGTATAAAACTGTTTTTTTTTTTCATCTCTACATTTATTTTGATTACTTACAAGTTTCCGAGATAAAAATAAAAAACTGCCAATATATCGCCGCTCTAATTTAATGGGTTTTTTGAACTTATATCGTCATATTTTAATAAAAAATGTTTCAATAGGCGCGATATTTTAAAACTATCAATTTACTTTCTGTAATGCTGATAAGTCAAACGAATTTGTGACAATTATCATTGTCTTAACTGTATTCCGTGAAAAAACGAGTCACGCTGGAGATTATACATTTACGGAAAGACCAAAAAGACGTGTGCGAGGAAGATTCTCGAAAAAGAAACTGACAGCGACAAATTTTTTTCCCTATACGTAAATATGTTTTTTTTTTAATTTTTAGATGGATTACATCAGAATTAAAAAAGATACGGCGATATTGAGTTGCGATTTCTGTTGCCATTTGATAACCATGCCTCTTGATAAGCGTGTAGGTATATGACGCGACGTCTGCTAACGTTCGCCACGAACTTTATGAAGGCATCGACACTTTTTTGTTTGCAAGTACAATTATATTTGTACGCCCTGGATTCAGGTCAAGACCGACTTTTATTGCATTTACTGTTGTTGTCGTAGAAGTATTTGCACGAACAAGTTTTTATTCCAAGGTATCCTAATTAGTTGTTTAAATTGTGTATTGTCAGTGTTATTATCATAACTAATTATCCAAGTCAATATCAATCATAGAAATACAGCGATTTAAGTTAAAAAAAACCCATTTGATTCATCCGCGAAATATTTTTAGTTTTTAATTTTCGTAGGCGTTACTCAACCAGTTCATTTGCAACCTAAAATATCAAAATCGGTCAATATTTGTTTTTAATAATGGCAATACAGTGCCAAAAAGGCAAAAATTTGATTATTTTTTTATTTCATTAATAATCATCCTTCAGTCTTGAAACTTGGTGTGGATATGTATTTTAGTGTCATATAACCACAATAATTTTTTCAAGAAAAACTATTCCAAATTGTTAAAGAAAAAGCATTTGTTTAATAAAAACGTCTCAAATGTTTAAATCAATCTGACCCAGTCCCTGCTATCAAAAGTGACTCTTTCGAAGCTCATTTTTTTCGTTGTTACGTCTCGTTTATGTATGTATAACTGGATTTATTTATTTTCCCTTTTTTCTTCAAATAAATCGTATTACAAAATGCAACTTTTTTAGGCAGTGTTATTTGCGAATATCTTTCAAATAAATCATTACAGCGGCAATTAAGTTACATATTCTTGTAGCTGGTATTTTTCTACGAATTTAAAAAAAATAGATCGTTGAAAAATGTTTACAAGCCGAGATAATTTTTTAAATTGTTTATAACGCTATCTGTTTAATAAGAAACATAAATTTTTTAAATTGACAGGGTAGCTGGTTAAAGCCTTCAACCATATAATTCTGCAAACTTATTTGCGAAATGTTACTTCCAACATTGTCTAATTCAAATGTTAATAAGTCACAGTTTTCACTAGCCATTGTGATCCACCAAAATTCTCCCCTTTACTCTTTATCGATCGAGCGACTTCAAATTCGACTGACGAAAAGACGTGCTGTATCTTGGGCATTTTTATCCGATTTAAAATTTTTTTTTTTTTTCAAGTAAGGTGGAACGACGATCATATTTTTAAATGTCTTATTTAATAACTTTAATAATTCAATTTCGAAGTATATTTTAGTATGACTAGTAATTTTCTAAGTATAATACAATTCAATTAATAGAAAAAAAAAACTAATTATTATAGATTAATGTAATAAGACTGTAAAGATAATTATCTAACTCTATTTCCAATAAATATTGGAAATTTTGTGGACTGATCTCACACTCCCATTCGGGTAGTGAAATTAGCAAATTTTCAGCTACTCGTTTGTTTACTTATTTATTTGCTAGAGAGAAGATAAAAAGGTATGTAACATGGAACTATAAGTAAAACTTACTCATAATTTTTTTTTTTTTATTATGAGTCATGGACATTTCTCCAAACGAACAAACCTGCCACCAATGAGAAGCCAGCATTTTGAATATCTCCCACCTATTAGGTGAGAGCCAGGTAGCTTCGGTACCTCCTCCAAGGGCGCGAGATAAAAAGCTTGTCGGTAATGTAGATGTTTTTTGAAATCTGAAGTCGGTAGTGTAGATATGTCATATGATTTCTTAAATAACCACTAGATGTCAGACCTCTTGTGTAAAAAGATAATTTTTTTGGTATAAAGGGCGCTAACTTTTGAACATCGATTTATCTGATTGGCTCACTTTTCCTACATAAAATACTATTTTTTATCGTTACATTCCTGATAATGTCAGCTTACTTGAAGTATCGTAAATCACCTTACAACTAGGTAATATACATGCTTTGATTAATTTTAATATATTTTCCAAATTAAGCAGTAACTCATTTGTTCAGATCATTCTATAATGTATATATGTATATGTTTATCAATATTTTTACTCTATTTTATTAACATTCCGAATTAAATTGACACAGACATAAGTAAGTATTTAACTATCAAGTTTTTTTTTTTACGTACACATCTGCAAACATTAAATTCTTTACTAATACTAAGGATCACATTCGGACTATTGAATTAAAAAAAAATATTTTTCCATTCACTTCCATATTTTTAATTAGCTACATTGATAATGTACCTGTAATACTTAAGTAAGCTTATTTTATATTACACACACAAGTGCTTCTATGCTTGAGGATAATAGTTGGAAAACATTACGCTGTTAGCACTCTCGCTGAAAGAAACTGATCATGATCATCACTTTCCCTCTATAGTCATCCTACTTTGTTTTCTCTGTCACTTTCTTGCTAGACTGTGAGAATACGTTATACCCCCCCCTACATTACTGCAGCACCCGCGCCGAGACAACTAGTCGACTACCGCACTACCGTCCATCCAACAGCTTTCATTCTTGTTCACACGTGCACCAACTCTTGCCTTCACCTGACGTGCTGGTTTGCCGCCAGTTCCCACGTCCTTTATAATCAGTTCAAGAGTGCTTTTCAATATCGCTAATTGTTTTCCTCTCATTTAAGTGTACCCGTTTTATTTTTGACAAGTGTGAGTATCGAAAAGTTTTTACAAAAGTGTTAAAAAAGTGCGACTGGCTGATAATCAACACGTAAAACCAAAATTTGGACTAAGCCATGGTTGGTTGACTGTATATCATGAAAATGACGACGAATCGCGTGTGTCTCGGCAAACTCCTTTTATAGCACAAATGTCGCATTTTCTCGTTTTAACAAATGAAAAAATCATATGGTACGAGGCGGTTTAATAACGTGTTTATCCTCACTCGTGCATACGTTGATTTTCGGTTAACAATATTGCTAATACAACTTTACTATCGTTTATTCGACATTAATGTAAAATACAGTTTTTGTACATAGTTGTTATGTTATGTGTCAGTGCTACACAATAAGTGCGCAAACCACAGCAGAATTCGATAAATTGACTGGTCTACGGGGATACCATCACGATGGTTACAACTACGTTGTGAAAAACAAGGAAAGAACCAGGTGAGCATGCATAAATTTAATGAACGATGTTTTCCTTTATTAGCTTTGAGTAATTCAGCTGTCACAGTTTTTCGCTCTACTGTCATACGATTCGACTCCGGTGTGTTTTAACAACTATTTTGAGCCTGTTCCATTTATTTCCTTATGAACTGGTATTTTCCCGGCATTATATATATGCAATATCTTCTTGACAATAAGGCAATGTCAATTTATCAATTCACTCTTCATCGGGATATGACCCCTCCTTTTTGTTCTTGTCATGCGTAAAAACCAATTATTTCACTGCGCCCTCCAATTTTTGTGATCAGTCCACAAAAATACTGGAACCAGAAAATCTAAGCATGTCGACATGTGACACAGCGCATGCAGGCGATTATAATCGACCAGAGTACTCCTTTAGCTTCGTAGTAGCTAAGAGTCACTGCAACCCAAAAGGTATGTTCGCAAGCACACATTGGGCGAACGTGGGCGACCGTGTTAGCCCGAAGTCGCCCGAAACTGACCAAGAATGCTCGTTCTCCGATATTTTAGTCATATTCAAAAGTATTCTTTGAAGTAAGGGTTAGATTTCCGGACGTCACAACTGCACACACAAGTGTGTATTACATGTAGAAATACGATGAAAAAAAATATTCCAATTTTTCATGAGTAACATAACCCTATTTCCGAAAAACTATTATTTTTTTTAATTTCACAATTGAGAAGTGTTGTATAAAATAGAGGCTAGGTTTTCGTCCAAACTGCACAGATGCGTATGCATCCCATACAAGTATACAATAAAATCATAATAGCTTAAATTTTTCATGGGCAACATTACCTTTTTTATAAAAGTATTCAATTTTTTGTAAATTTCAATTTTAAAGTATTATGTAATATGAAGGTTAGGTTTCCGCACGTCTAGACTGCACAGATGGGTCTGTATTCCATACAAGTATACAATGAAATAATTAAAATCCTAATTTTTCATGAGTATCGTTACCCCGTTTCGGAAAATATATTAATTATTTTAATTTTCACAATTTAAAAGTGTTATATGAAACAGACTTTGGTTTCCGGACGGCCAAACCGCAAAAAAGCCTGTGTTGTTCACACGCATATACAATAAAAAAATAATAGTTTGAACTTTTCGCGGGCAACATAACCTTTTATATGAAAAAAATGAATGTTTTCTAAATTTCCAACTTTACAGTATTGTATGATATAAAAGTTAGGTTTCCGTACGTCCAAACTGCAAAGATGCGTTTGTATTCCATACAGGTATGTCATAAAGAATTTAAATACTAATTTTTCATGGGTAACATAACCCTATTTCTGAAAAAGTATTAATTTTTTAAAATTTCACAATTTAAAAGTATTCTATAATATATAGGTTATATTTCCGCGCGTGCAAACTGCACGGATAGGTGTATTATTTATACAGGTACATGACCAAAAACTGATAGACTTGATTTTTTGTAGGTACCTAACCCTATTCCCAGAAATCTATTACTTTTTCCTAATTTCCAATTTTAAAGTGTTACATAATATGAAAGATACGTTCCTGCATGTATAAACTGCACAGATGCGTGTGTATTCCATACGAGATAACGATAACAAATTAAAATCCTAATTATTTATAAGTAACATAACCTTATATCAGAAAAGCTATTTATTTTTCTAAACTGCACTATTTAAAAGTGTTATATATTATAGACGTTATATTTTCGGACGTCTAAACTACACAGAAGCGCGTGTATTCCATACAGGTATACAATAAAAAAATGAAAGTCTTGACTTTCCATGGGTAACATAACCCTATTTTTAAAAAACTATAAATTTTTTAAATCTCACAATTGAAAAGTTATATATAATATAGAGGTTTAGGTTTCTGCACGTTTGCACTGCACAGATACGTGTGTATTCTCTAGAGGTATACAATAAAATAATTGAAATCCTAATTATTCATGAGTAACGTAATCCCGTTTTGAAAAATACATTAATTATATTATATTTTACAATTCATAAGTGTTATTCGAAATAGCGGTTAGGTTTATGCATGTACAAACTGAACAGATGCGTGTGTATTACATACAGGTATATAATAAAAAACTTAAATTCCTAATTTTTTATGGGTAGCATTACCCTTTTTCCGGAAAACTATTAATTTTTTAGAATTTCACAATTTACAAGTGTTATATGAAATAAAGTTTAGGTTTCCAGTCGCTTAAACTGCACATAAGCGTGTGTTGTTCACACGGATATATAATGAAAAAAAAATTCAAACTTTTCATGGGCAGCATAACCTTTTTTATGAAAAACAATCAACTTTATACACACTTCCAACTTTAAAGTATTATATAACATAAAAGTTAGGTTTCCGCACGTCTAAACTGCACAGATGCGTTTGTATTTCATACAAGTTGACGATAAAACAGTTCAAATCGTAATTTTTTATAGGCAACATAACCTTATATCGGAAAAGCTATTAAATTTTTTAAATTTCACAATTTAAAAGTGTTACATTATCTAAAGGTTATATTTTCGCACATCCAAACTGCACAGTTGCGCGTGAATTCCATACAGTTATATAATATAAAAATTAAAGTCCTAATTTTTCATGGGGAATTATATCCCTATTTCAGAAAAACTATTAATTTTTTTAATTTACAGGTATACACTACAAAATAAAAATCCTAACTTCTCATGAGATTCTCAAAGATTATTTCTGCTATAGATAAGTGTATGGACTGTTTATCACTTGCCACGTGGATGGGCTGTGAATGGCTTCCATCCATTTTTATTTTTGTGAACTACCCACATAATGTCCATACATAGTCGGGGTGCCAGAAGTTCCAAAACAAATGATTTTTGAACCTAGATAGGATATGACAAATTTAGGCTCGAATAGAAGATGTTAACGAGTATAGTGTGCCGTTAATAAAGTTAGAAAATCCGAGCGTTGGAATTTAAGTAGCGTTTTTAAATAAGTAAGAAAATCAATTTTTTTCCAGTTATTTCACTATACATCTCAAAGACAGATGGTTTTAGCGAGAAATGTTCCAAATAAAAGTTGTTCCTCGGACGGTTTTATGTGGGGATAGAGTATTTAAAAAAATTATATAATGTGTATTCCCGTCAAAAACAGTCAAGAAACTTCTAAAATAGAAAAAAAATTGGTTGTGACAATTGAAAACGGATAATAGAATTAATAATATTTGCAAGTCTTTTCAAAAATGATTTGTTAAGAATAAAGTAGAAAGCCACCTAATAATTTTGTGTTTGATTGTGGGTAAGTCTAGTAGGACAAGCTTATAAACTCATAGTATTGTAATTTACTTAGTCGAAACAATTTTTATGAATTTAGATATCAATTTCTATATTGATTTTTCATATCGAAATCTGTTTCAAATTTACAAACGAGAAATCTATATTAAAATACTTATTGCTTTATCTTTATGAGAAGACGATCAAATACAGTCCGAAAATACGGTCAAAATCGAGTCCAAAAAAAAACAAACGAAGATATAATACACTATTCGATGATACCCTCAGATCCGTATATTGCAAACCTAAGAAAGACACTAAAAGACAAAGAAATAGAATTTCTGAATGAAGCTAAAGAATTACTAATACTTACCGATATATAAGTGTAAGATCGGTACTTCCAATTATGTATATAATATATCATTATAGAGTTTATTTAGTCATATTACCTAAGGTATTGTTGATTTAATCATAGTAATAGAGTTATTCATAAGCAGCAGGACGTAAGACTTAACATAGTAAAAGTAGAATTTTAAAATTATTTTGGTTTTTGCTCGCGATTTTGTATTCAAAATTACAACGTTTCGAGAAATAACAGTTAATCACGAACTTTTTTAATCTGTATGCATAAATTTCTCCAAATATTTTTGTCAGTCCGAAAATTTGTGATTAGTGACCTTAATAAATTTATGTGTTCCATAGATTAAAGATATTTTAAAATTACTTTTTCCCGCCATATTAGATCAGCAATTTAAATTTTTTTATTCGATAGCAATTTTGCTATGAGTGAACTTGATAACTCGACTCTACGAATTTTCACAAAATTTCGTTATTGTTAAAAAATTTTTCGACAACCATACCAAAAACTTGTATATGCAAAAATTTTTATATGATTTTTTATCATAAAAAAATGAAAATAATTTGTAGGTATACTAAAAGTGCAATTTGTTTTAGTTCATACGGAAAATACCAGGACACTGAGGTTTTACATAAAATACTAATATGCATGCGTGAAATTCTACCATCACTTTTTTCTGATAGTTCATTTGTCACCAATGATCTCAAAAAAACTAAATTATTTTTTTCATTATATTTTTTAGACCTCATAGTAATTTTTCTCGCCACATTGGACCCCCGTTTCAAATTTTTTGTATTTCATATAAAATCTCCTATCTGCAAACCCATGAACCTTAACTTATCATTTTTCACTGAATTTGGTAATGTTTCAAAAAAATTTGGCCGCCATTTTAAATCCGCCATATTAAATATTAATTTTGACCAGGAATTCGTAATCAGCGATCTTGAAAACACCTGTACCTCAAGACTTCTCTGTATTTCAATGTATTTGCTATCAGTATAATACATAAATGTACTCAAAATGTGATTTTTGTGGTTATACTGAAAACTGTAAAAAAATGAAGTCTTGAATGAAAAATCTGGCTCGACAGATCAATGGGAAATTTGATGACGAAAATTAAAAAAAAAAAGCTCGTTATAGGTGAAAATTGACTTTAGAAAGTGCGTTTGAATAAAAAAACTCACTTATGGCCGCCATTTTGAATCCCCCATATTGAATATTAATTTTGACCAGGAATTCGTAATCAGCGACCTCGAAAACCCCTGTACCTTACGATTCTCTGTATTTCAATGTATTGGCTATCAGTATGATACATAAATATACTAAAAATGTGATTTTTTTGAGGTTATACTGTGACGGAAATTAAAAAAAAAAGCTTGTTATAGGATAAGAATTGACTTTAGAAAGTGCGTTTGAATGAAAAAACTCACTTATGGCCGCCATTTTGAATCTGTCATATTGAATAATAATTTTGACCAGGAATTTGTAATCAGCGACCTTGAAAACCCCTGTATCTCAAGACTTCTCTGTATTTCAATGTATTTGCTATCAGTATGATACATAAATATACTAAAAATGTGATTTTTTTGAGGTTATACTGAAAACTGTAAAAAAATGAAGTCTTGAATGAAAAATCTGGCTCGACAGATCAATGGGAAATTTGATGACATAAATTTTTTAAAAAAAAAGCTTGTTATAGGATAAGAATTGACTTCTGAAAGTGCGTTTGAATGAAAACTCACCTATGCCCCACTGTGCGCCGCCGATGAGCGTCCGCAGCCAGCGGCGAGTGCGGTAGACAGTCGGTCGGCACTGCTGCCAGATATTTGGTTGCATTACAAATTACTTGTTAGTAAAACCATCTACGAATATGCTTATAGATTAATTCTCACGTTATTTTTACTTAGCTTCGCGATAGTGCTATTTATTTTATTGGAAGTTGAGAATAAGTGAAAATATTACACTTTTTTTCCAACACAACAGCTCTACACCCTTTGCCAGACACTTTTTAAAACGAATAACCATTTATTTCATATCATTCTGTATAATACACTAATATTAAATCAAACTTGCATCATCATAATGGCTTGACGATGGCTGTAGAGCTGTTGCGTTGGAAAAAAGTGTAATATTTTCTCTTGTACTCAACTTACAATAAAATAAATAAATAACAGTAAATAGTACCATCATGAAACTGAGAAAAAATTACGCTAGGAGAAATTTACAAGCTTATCCGTGGATGGTCTTATTCAGGAGTAATTGATTATGCAATCAAATATCTGGCAGCAGTGCGGACGGACTGTATACCGCACTTCGGGCAGCTTTGGGCGCGATCGGCTTGCTGCACTAGAATCATCTGTTGTTTATAACGAAAGAGTTGATCATGTCGACAAGGAAAAAATTTTCTACAGTAAAGTAAATATTTAAGAATAGGTTAAGCCGCACCCAAAGTCAAAAAAGTAATTAGCCCGGCCGCTACAAGTAAAAATGTAAAAGTATTGTAACTACGCTTTTATTGGTCCTACAATAAATTTTTTTTCTTATTTATGAAAAAATGAGCGTAATCAAATGCACTTTATTGCAAATATCTGTGTTGTGTATTGGCAAAATTAGGACCAACAAAAATATGTTTTTTGTTGATATCAAAAAAAATTCCTGTTTAAAAACTTTTCAAATTCAATGTGTTGAAAAAGTATATGAATATCTACCGATTCCATTTGGTTTTATCACGATATGTGGGCGTTGGAGCAAACCATAGAGTTCAAAACTTTAAAATTAACAATTTTGCAATAGGTCGCCATATCGTTTATGGGCAACCGTACCGGGCGCAATTTGTTAACAATGCCGAAACCTATAAAATAATCGAATTTCAGCAAATAAATATAATTTTATCATATGTTTTTTAATGATTTTCTATTTTTTAATTTTTTAAGTTTCTTGATTATATTTGATGAAATCACATAATTTTTTAAAACACTCCATCCCTACGTACAATTTTCCCAGGACAAACTTTTATTTAAATCATTTTTCGCTAAAACTTTTTGTATTCGAGATATAGTGAAATAAATGAAAAAAATAGATTTTCCAACTTATTTTACAACGCCACCCAGAATCCAACGCTTAGATTTTCTAACATTTTCAACGGCACTCTACATTCTCGTTGAGATATTTCCTTTTAACCGACATTCGTCATGTCCTATCCAGGTTTAGAACGAAAACTTCTAGTGCCTCCACTAACAATGCACACACACATCCCAAAAATAGAGAGATAGTTGTATCATGAAAAAATTTTAGTACAGTGTACAAGAAAGCGAAAAATTCGTGCTGATAAAGAGTCTAATCAGAAAAACGTAAACGACGAAGAAGCGTTACGAAAAATGATGTCTTCATTTATGAAAGAGTTTTCATTTAGTTCTGTATACAATCCTAAAATGATAAAAAAATTATGAAAAAACAATTGAACAAAGCCAATGTATCAAATATATTTTCAACTAAACGATGACTATATTATACTGTATTAGGATAATTAAAACTACTGATACAATAACAACAATAATTTACATCTGCCGAACATGTATCATATACATATACATATATATATATATAAGATCTAAATAACACACATGTCGTTGGAGAGAGTACTCGGGCAGAATTAGCCGATCACAGTGCTAAAATCTGGGGAATTGTAACCAGCAATCAAAAATAAAATTTCTGTAGATCTTTGCGTTAGTATAAACATAATTATTTTGTACAGCTTTAGAGTTGCAGCGTGGCTGTAAAAAAAAATTTCAAAAACTGTCAAAACAGGTTTATTGCGTTTTACCGGTAAATTACGCCTCTGGCGGTAAAAAGTGTTAGGTAACAAAAAAACCGCAATAAAAAGATGAACAAAATGGGTATTATAGACTCCCGATTGGTTTGGTCGTTTTTGCGCAATCCGCAAAATACCGCGTTTTTTGGAAATTTTTTTTTAATTTAATTACTTCCGTTGTATATTATTTACAGAGCTGAAATTTGAACTGAAGGTAGATATTACAGCTTATAACATTTGTACCAAATTTTAGCTTGATCGCATTCAAACTTTTTTCAAACCGCAGCAAAAACTGAATAATAGTCCTCTCGTAAAATAGCTCTAAAAAAGTTTGTAGACTACGTAAAGACTTTTAAAACCTCCCATTCTCTTTCCCTAATCCCTACATTATTCAGTTGATTGTTATTGCAACGTGGTGTTAAAAATATACTTAGTGCCGCTGTTAACAATACAACAGCAGCCGCTGATGTCTAAATACAATCATACTACGCAACATACAGCTATAAATTATATAATTATAGGATTTCTTAAATAACAAATGCCATTGCACCATAACGTTTTCTTAAACATTCTACATTAGATTTTGGAATCTGTACAGTAAACGACAAATGTTATGAAGCTGAAACTACCCGCTGGAGCCATCCGCAGGACTGTATGGAGCAGACCGTTAAAAATTTTTTTTCAAACTACAGCTCAAGCTATAATTATAATTGTGTACTTACTGTCCCTACAAACGACTAAAGAATATGTATACAAATAAGTGTAAAAAATAGTAATCATGACGCATATTCAATAAACGAATAGCGCAAATCTCCGAAATCATGCAATTCTTTGGCAAATAAATAAGTTTTGCGTACCTCAACTCTATAATTTGACCTTTCAAAATACCTAGGACTATAGTTAATTACAATTAATTAAAATATTTCCGGTCTTTAGAATCATTTATTTACCGATACATGCTAATGAATCCATACCCGTATTGTATGATTTCTGATAATTTTTTTACTGTTTGCAAGCATCATCTTTTTATTCCTTCTAAAAGTAAAAAGTTCTTGCGTACTTTCGTTGGCTGAAAAAATTTGTGAAGTTTTACAAAACTTTTTCAAATACATTTTCAAATTATTTTTAATATTTACTTTAATTGATACAATAATGAAAACGCGTTTTTACAATTTATAAACTTTATTATTGTAAATATCTTAAATTATTCATTTAATCCAAACTGGCAGAATATTTTATTATTATCCTTAACATATGCTAAAATACAATATATTTTATTCATTAATTGATCATAGTATTTTTTTTAGGTCTTACAATCGAGTATCACGCGAATTTATTGCAGCACTTTTGCTATCTTCCTGAGATTCCTTAAATTTCTTGTTTCGAATGAGGCTGGCTCAAGGACAATGAAACGCAAAAATGTGTAACATTGCAAAGTACTGTCGAAATTCATACCATACCATGTGTCTGAAGTTTTGAGTACTCACCCTGATGATTTTCTAACATTAATTAAAATTACCAATGGTTGCAACTGAGGAAAATTTTTGGCTTTATGGTAACTTGTGATTTTTTGATCTCTTTAAGCGACTTTTCGATATTTTAAGCCTATAATTTTACTTGAATAAATTCTTCCCTTCCAATTTCTCACATATTATTACCTTTTAATATTATGAGACTAATGCACAACTTCATGATCCTTACAATATGGACAAATCAGAGCATAATAACGTCTGGATTTTAAACCCTCATAAACTATTTTGAATTCTTTACTTGCCTGTAAATGTTGTTCTGCTTATTGTTTAGCAACTTTTCTGGGTTCTATGAGTTTCTGTAGTAAATGAAAGTGTTTCATACTTTCACGATGTATTGAATCAACATTTTCATGATATCGATTTCACTACAACAGTTTTTACGTGCTATTTGTCAACGTCATGAACAAAAGCATTTAATAATTTATCAGCATTTTAATAACCAATTGAATGTGATTCTTTTGTAAAATACATCGTCAATACAATTTTTTTGATGGATCTGCTGAATTCTCGAATGTTAAACGGCTGGTGCATTGTTTTTCAGGGTTTCGTAACATTATATACTCTAGTTTCGTATGTACAAATCAAATTTAATTATTTTATTAATCGTTTTTCAATGGAATGCAATTTCATCTGTTAACTGACAAAATTTTTATATTCAAGAATTTATTATGATTACTAATTGAATTTTGTTTTACTTAGGAATTGTTGAGAAAAACACAGAGAATCCCAGAGGCGGAATAACTCCTACGAAACAAAAAAAAAAACCAATGAGAAACAACCATTTGGTTTTACATCTTCAAATTGTTAATAAATGTGCTATTTTCAGTACCAACTCTTGTAGACCAACAAACAATTTTATTCTACTAATTT
This sequence comes from Copidosoma aretas, assembly GCA_030522625.1. Lineage (NCBI taxonomy): Eukaryota > Metazoa > Arthropoda > Insecta > Hymenoptera > Encyrtidae > Copidosoma > Copidosoma aretas. The sequence goes on along the minus strand of JAPYYV010009109.1, from coordinate 7,283 downwards.
TTTTTCTACGTTAGCATGCATTATGAATGCATAAATTTTTATAATGATATAAAATAGTTAATGTACATTCATTCTTACACTTGCAGATATTACTGTTTGTTGAATAAAATTTTGTGTGGAAATTCTATTTTATGTAACAATTAATTCAAAAAATTATTCATATTTTTTTTGCAAGTATCGTATTTAACTTGTAGTGGGAAGGGGGAGGGGGGAGAGCAAAATTATTTTATAATTTTTATAAAAAATAACAAAAAAATTATATTTTTAACAATCAAACAATATCATTAAATTATTTGGCTAATTTAAAATAACAAGGGTTCTCTTGCAACTTTTTCGTAAACTGCATAGTTTTTGCAGAAAAAATCGCAAAGTTCAATGGCAGGGTACACCTCGTACATGGAGCAGTCCACGTCGAATCAGATTATCAAAAAATATAGGTGATATATCCCGCTTAAAGTGATGAGAATGATTAGTATTCTAAACTTAAGGAGTCGTTTCAATTTTTATGACTTTCAACGGGAAACATCACCAATGTTTGTGATAATCTCATTGGACGTAGACTGCTACATATACGTAAGGGTATGGAGCAGTCGCTCTTTTAATGAACATAATCAAATTTTGAAAATTAGATTTGAAATATCTAGCATTTTGCTACGTTTAAACAAATATTTTTAACAGTTATTCTCTCTTTTAATTATCGTGAAACTGTCCAATACGATTGTTTATGATGTAAACGTTAACACTGGATTTGGCGCTAGTTTCGGGCAAATATATGTATTTTAAATGGGGATTGGGTATCGAAGTTCCAATTTTTGCCGTGTTGTGCACAGAGCGAATACATTGCTTGAAATTCATAGTTATTTACTAAAAGATAGTTATGTACGGCAACTAAAGATATAATAATGTTTCAATCAAGTTAGAAATTAAGGTTCTACTTCGTAAGCGCATACATAACCTCTATGCCATAAGAATACTGTATAGTTTAAAGTTTGTCCCACTATTGGCATAGGTTTTCAATTTTCGCCTGTAGTGGGACACATACAAAAGGGCCTCCGTCCCACTTGAGGGCTTTTGAGCTGATGAAAAAAGACCTTTTAGAGACAAATTCCAGTGTCTTATTTTAGTAATTATTTTTTTTTAATTGGAAGATTGACATTTAAGCTTGGGTACGACACAAAAAATTCATAAAAAATACATATTTACTTCTTTTAGTAAAAGAATGAATAGCTAGGTTTTCATAAGTGTCTCAGTAGGGTACCTTGCGCAGTAGCTGGACACCGACCAGTAGATAAAGGATTTAAAAAAAAAATTGTATTATAACATATAAGTCATATGTAATATCGTGCCAGTATTTAATTTAACGAATGGAAGATACTTTTACAAATTTTTGACTATAAAATTTACATACTTTAAGGTACTTTCTTTCATGGGCAAAGAAAATAATTTAAATCATTCGACGTCCTAACCTCTGCCTCGTGCGTAGTCTATTATCCATTTTATTTAACTCGTCCATCTACTGAGTGTAGAGGGATTTGTCGAGTTTTGATTTTTTTTTATTATTCTCAGTCACGAATTCGTCGTTGTAATGGTTGAGTAATACAGTTGAAATAATTATGCATCGTCCACAAAAATTTGTTTGTCGTTATTTGTTTTCATGTTAAAGATATTTCAGTTACAAACACAGAATTTCCTGAATCGTCCATCTATTGGGTCTTTAACCCCTATAGGGCATTTTATTTTAGCTCGTGGCTCACGGCTTCGTATATTTACATATATGTATACTGTAGTGCCGTTGAACAGCAAGCTACATATTAATAAGAATATAAATAAGAATATAATCATTTCTCATATAAATAAGAATATATAAGTATACACACTGAGAGCTGCAAGCTCAAGACTTTGGTATCTAAGAGTGCAATCACTAAGGGTCCAGCAGTTCAGTACAACATCGGACTCTCACAGTCCTCAATTTTGCTTAGTGTATTAATCATACAATATTGTACTTTTACAATACAATCACTTTTTGTGCTTAATGTGACTTTCGAAGATAAGCATAATTCGGCAGTTCTTAATGTCAATAATCTTACAAAAAATAAGTAATGCAGTATGCAATAGACAAAAGTATTTGTAAAACCGTTTATGCGTTGATTATTATGAGCAAATATGAAGTGTACGATTATATTGTGCAGCCATCAATTGTTTTCCTTGTAATTTTATTACATGTATGAAAACAAAAGGTGTATAACTTCAGTGGTTTTACGCTGAGCAATGTAAGACAAATGTGAACTATTATTATTATTATTACACAAGCATGCAAATATATGATTCTCAAAGCATGAATTACATTTTGAGTTACCTCTTGGGTTTGCGTTGTTCTCTAAGAGCATGGTAAACACTATCACGTTTAATTACAACTCGCATATATAATTAAATACAAATGTTAGCCACATGGGGAACAAAGTTGCCTCTGAATTCGTAATTTAGGGCACCGCATTAAGCCGGTATTTGTGAAAGAAGAAAAATATCAACTCTAGGTAATGCGGCCCTGAATATATTTTAATCACCGTCTCCATTTTTTCTTCACTTGTTATCAAACCGTTGTATTCTAATGAATATGAATACGCGCTTTCAGAAATAAAGATATTGCAACAGAAGCTTTATATCCAAAGATGCAAAAAACTATGCAAAGGGCAAAAAACGATCAAAAGCATTCAGGTATTCGAAAATACTACAGTTCAATCCAAGAGTTTGCCCAGCACATGTATGAAAATCCTGAACTTCTGACACACCGAGTAAAAGACAATGTCATGAAATCTCCGCGAAATTGATCATGTCTTCATCTAAGTGCCGTCATATTTCGTTCTACGACGAACATTTGCTTAAGGAGGCTAGTGTCAATGATGGCGTGTTTATTGACGCAACGTTTCGGAGTAAACCAAACGTAAAGGGAGTTCAGCAACACTTGACAATAATGGCCAAAAAGCACTACGTGGTATGATTCATTTTACGTTGGTCCATTATTTCCAAACATTTTAATAGAAGAAATTTATTTTCCAAAACAGACATCATATTAAAGTTTACATAAATATCTTAACAATTAAGCGTCGTACGACAATACGTACAATGAAGAAATTGTCGCTAGTTAAACGAAAAATTAATGCTTTTTCATCCCTTGTCAAGTAGTGCAGGTGTTTTGACATTACAGTTGCTGAAACTTTAAGCAGCTGGCGAAAGTTGAACTATAGTAACTGTTATACTTCTGCATGATAGTTGCAATACTGTAACTAGAGCCTTGATTTCTTCAGAACTGCAAATTTGAAAATAAATGTCACAGCATACTGGTTTAAATGCTGTTTCTAAAACCGTCTGAAACTACTGACACACGTCCAAATACAACATCCTCCCTAAAATATTTGTGTCACTTGACTGTGACCATTTTATTTGGTATGTAATTGGTTATGACAGGTTACACGAATCATTCGGAGGGTTTTCGCGTAATAAATTATATTAAGCTGTAGAAATAACTGAAATGAAGCATCTGAAAAATAGAATTAAAGTGTTCTAGAGTTATACTATAAATATAATTTGTTCTTCCTTGTAAAAAGAAGTAAGAAGAGTTTCATTAACAGTTCTCTGAAAAAAGTTAGATAATATTTAGCAAAAAAATGGCATGAAATATAACATGTACATGTAAATCACAAACTAAATATTGGAAAATCTAGCAAAATTTCCTGTTTAAGTAGTGTGGGATGTAATTTGAATTTAAAAAAAAAACAAAGTTTTTTTAAGTATCTGTTAACTAAACACATTACTATTAAGTTCGCGCGACGCGCGCATAACTTCACTAGTATCAAGAAAATAATAAATTACGTAACATTACGCGTTGGTTACACCAGCAAAAAACAAGAAGCGACAACGTTTGAATCATGCCACATATAATGCGTTTACTGTCGCGACTTCCACGAGCTGTTCAAACTTTCAACCAAGCTTCTAAAATCTTTAATTTCTCAATTAAACAATTACAATTAAAATTTAATTTTCAATTGAAAGTTATGTAAGTTTTTTCAACTAAGAATAAAATTTAATTGTTAATTGATTGATATTTCAATCAACAATTAAATTTAACTGTTTCGTAAAATACGTCATTTTTTCATTTATTTTCTGTGTTCTCAAAAGTTAAAAGACCAGTTCGTCTTCAACAGTGTTCAATAACATTACAATCCTATTTAAATAATTAAAAATCAAATTTAATTCATTTTTTTTCAATAGCACACTTTTATTTATTGCATCAGTGACGTCCCATACATGCAGAGGTTATTATTTTTTCTAAAAGAAGAGAGGTACTTAGCAAGTTTTGACAGAAAATTCACAAGAAACTACATTACCTAAGAAGTATTGTATAATTTCTTGGGGATGATTCATAAGGAAGTATGCAAATACTAGCCAGTTGAACATATAAGTTGACTGCGCAGAGCTATAGCCCCATCTTAATATGGCACCACGCGCAGGAGCCACCCTCATGTAACTCAATTTTTTTTTAAAAAGGAAAAACACGTATCAGTACAGTTACTCTAGATCATTGTAATACATTAGACAAGTTAGTTGATTTCAATTTTTTCTACTTAATGCGATTCATTTAAAAAAAATACACTAAACAGATCATGTGATGTATTTTCAACAAATACATAATGAATGAAAAGACTTCTGTGACACGACAATTAATCTTGTAGAGTAAATTTGAACAGACCAATAAAACTCTGCGTTGTGTTAGATTCTATTTGAAAAAACCCAGTAACCATTTTCACTTATTTCCATAGGTGGTTCCCATACAGTGATGTAGATTGACCGATCAGAAAATTTTTCCTGACGTCGTGGCCATTTTACCGTCAATTGACGGTCATTGACTGTCAGGAATTACTACATTTGTATGTGGTAATGACCGTCAGAGATTATTCTGACCAATCAGTGGTCAGAAAATTAAAAAAAAAATTTAAGATAGGAAACTAAAATCATTTATTATTTTCTATAAATTAGCCGTTTTTTAGTATTAAATATAATTCTTTCTTATGAAATATATATAATTTTTAATTCTCTTAAAATTAATTATCTGAATCAAGATCGACATTAACAATATTAATATTATCATCGTCAGCGTCAGAATCAGAACAATCTGGACTTGGGTCTTGATTTTCGTCATTATATGCAAGATCTTGTTTCAATATACGAAAATTATGGGCATTAAGCAAAATCTTTTACCGAAACAAAAAAAAACCCTTAAAGTATTCTTCACTCTCTATGTAGATGTAGGTTTGACGGTCATGAAATATTTTGTCCGGTTATGGTCAATTCTCATTGACTCTCAATTTTTTTTGTCAGGTCAGAGTCATGACCGTCGATTGACCGGTCAATTGTCCGTTTAATTGACCAGCTCACATCACTGTTCCCATAGCATGGGCTCTAATGGGTCGTCGAACAACTAAATCATAGAACGCTGTGTGGAGGGCCTTAAAAGGAATCAGCCCTTTGTTCGCCCCGGATCATGAAATGTGTGACTACGAGGAGGCACTCATGCAGTCGTTACGCAAGTCATTCCCCAAAATTATAGTGAAGGGCTGTTTTTTTTACATTAGTCAAGTAAGTAAAAATGAAGTAACAGTGATGATTATTTCCAGAAAATAGTAATTCCATCAATCTTATTGTCTGGAATGTATTAGTTTTTCTTACGATCTTCTAATAATTACTAATTTTTTTGTTCGCACAAATATTTTTCTACAAACAAAAGGTTTTTCCATACCTCGCAAACTATGGGCTCCCTAACCCAATAAATATTCATAAAACAAGATGAAATATTTGTTTATCATAATACTTTCCACATAAATATGGTTTATTTCTGTTTGATAACTAATATATTACTCGTAACAAAGTGCTTATTTGAATGCAGTAAAATACATTTTTTTTTTTTCTGAGAAACTATTTATGTTCTCTTAATAAATTGTTAAGGCGGTTCCACATTTTTTCCCCTTTTTCATAGTTAGCGCTAAGATATTGTCAATTATAAAAACACCGAAACAAATCTAATGGCAAATTTTAAATTTTTATCTGATATATATTTTGTAAGGCTCCTTTTATTCCTTTAAAGTTTTGAGGTAGAGTTAACGTGAAAATTTTATTGCAATAATTAACGCCATCAAAGTTACGTGTCACTATTTATATGGAAATGTACGTTTCTACCCGTTTTCATACTTTTCCTTTGGACACGTTCAGTGTTCGAAAAAATTTGAACTGTTATTTGAATTTTGACCAGTAGAGGTTTATCTAAGTAGCTTCATAATGTACCCAAGAAAAGAGTGTAGCCTGTAACGAAAGCTGACAAATTAGTGGCCATAACCTGCCCCTTATTGTAGTTCATGCATTAATTCTTTATTTTTTAAACAACCTTTTTTATATAATCCATTGTGACTCACAAAATCATTTTAGAAAAAAATTTGTATGGTGACAGAATACAATTTGATATTTAAACTATGGTAGATGTATGTATGAAACGTCAAGTATTTTTGGAACAAGCAGCAGAAGAATTGTGGAAGTTTTGTGCTGATTCATCGGCAGTGTTCGTTATGTATTTAAGTGCATAGATTATACAACAGAATGTAATATATATTAAGTTGATGTGGTATTGTCAGTATGTATAACACAAATCAAAGTGAAGGCTATCCTGGGTCTTCAAAGAGCCAAAAACAATCGAGACTACGGTGGGACCGAAGCCAGTTTAGCGCCTTCGTGATAAAACTGTTAGTAAAGCCTGGGCCTCTTTACGCTCTGATCCCCCTTGGTCTGTCGAGAAGTTTTTTATGAATCTCGCTCGATATGGTGATGATTTTTTGATGCAGCAAATACAATTGTGTAAGCTACAGTCACCATGAAGTTGTTAAGGAGGCTCCAGCGCCTCACCGTACCTATTACATAAATATTTGGGCGCATATCACAAAGTTGCGTTCAACTCGCAAGTACTCAAAAAGTACTCAACAGATCAGGCCTACAAAATTCAAAGACATTCCTCAGACTGTCTAGTTTCTCACAAATTTTGTAGAAAGTTTCTGAATTACGTGGGTTTCTCGAAAAAAATCATAACCTACAAAGCAAACCTTAAATTGACAAAAGTGTGTTATAAATTTTCAGAAACCTAAAGTTTTTGAATACTACATTATGCATTTACCTCCTAAGAAGATGTGTACAAAATTTAAGACCAAAATATTGAAAAGAAAAAATTTGACAAGCAATTTAGT
>JAPYYV010009108.1:0-17760 GCA_030522625.1 Copidosoma aretas | reverse complement strand
TTGAACATATTAGTATGAAAGACATTACACATCATTTTTATGCCCGGGAACCAACTCCAGTATGAATTCTAATGAGCCGGGAACCAACTTCATAATGATCATATCTGGAGAAATGCGCCGGGAACCAATTCAGGATCGCCGCTTTTATTGATGCTCAAGACAAATTGCTGGGAAGACGCCCTGTAAAATAATTCAATAAAAAAAAAATTTTATGAAACAACTGTACACGACGTAACTTTTCAGTATGTTTCTGTCATAGAAACTCTAAAACTCGTTTTATCTCATAAGGAAGTCATGGAATGTTTACATGAAGAACTAGACAATTCTGCTGAAGGTCTGTTATGTAGCTATGAGGATGGCCAAAACTATAAAAATAATCCTTTTTTTAAAAAATTCAGAAATTCCATCGGAATACATTTGTATTTTGATGAATTTTTAGTGAATAACCCCCTAGGAAGAAAAACGAATCAAAAGATGGGTGCACTCTATTTTATGATTGAAAACTTACAGCCACACTTGAAACACTTTATTGGAAACGTTCATGTCTCAGCCCTTGCACTTAATAATGACGTTAAGGAGTATAGTATAACCGAAATTTTACGGCCCTTCGTACATGAAATGAAACAGCTTGAACAAGACTGTGGCGTGAACGTTAATATAAATGGGGAGAATTTTATTCTTCACGCAGCTTTACTAACTATATGTGCAGACACTTTGGCTGCACATGAAGTACTAGGATTTCTTGGTCCCTCAGCAAAGCATTTCTGTAGAATGTGTATGGTCACCAGTGAAGAACGAAAAAATCTTCCCTCTAGTGAAGCAACCTTGAGATGTAAAACATTACATGAGCAGCATCTTTTAGATATACATCGCTATAAAAATGGTAAAACAGAAACTGGCGTGAAATTAAATTCTATTTTAAATGAATTACGTTATTTTCATTGCACAGAAAATTACAATTTCGATAGTATGCACGACATACTAGAGGGTCAGGGGCATTTTGATTTAAAATTAGTAATAGAACATATGGTACATTCAAAACATTATAATATTTCGTGTGACTTGTTAAATAATAGAAAACGAAATTTCAGTTATGGACCTTGTGAAATAAAAAATAAACCTTCTTCTACGTTCTCAACTAACTCACTTTGTAATTTGCCCACTGATCACAAACTTTAAGATCGTGCAGCTCAAATGTGGTGCTTATTAAGGATTTTTCCGTTCATAGTATCAGATAAAATCGCTACAGATGATCCGTACTTACAGCACATCCTAAATTTAAACAGAATTAAGGAAATAATATTCGCTCCAAAGTTACCTTCATCGATTATACCCTATCTCCACGAACTAATTCGGCATCATACAGAACAGTTTCAGAAACTGTTCCCATATACAAAATCAATTAATAAACTACATCATATGGGTCATCACCCGATGTGCATTTTGACAAGTGGTCCAATATCAATTTAAATTGCTTTATGTTTGAAGCCAAACATGCTATGTTCAAAAAATATGGTAGCGTGTGTTGCAACTTCAAAAACATAACGAAAAGTATGTCTAATATAAGTGAAATGTACCAATGTTCCACGTGGAATACGAAGAAAAATGAAATCAGGACAAAGCTACGTCAAACATTACAGGACAATAATAATGAAGATGGCGCATTAATGAATGAAATTTTTACCACAGGAGGTGTAGACTTGGCGGGAAGCGTATTTTCAGTCGGTTCAATTTACGTATATAGTACCAAATACGAAATAAATATGTTCGTTGTGTTTGACAGTGGGATTGGTACTTCTAGTAATATGCCAACTTTTGGCAAGATTTTGCGAATATTTGTTAATGAAACGTCTGTGTACTTATATTGTCAACAATACAATACCGTGTATGTAGAACAATCTTTAAACGCATACAAAATTAGCGAGGGATCTCAAATGCAACTAATTAATACAGAAAATTGGTGTGATTCAAAAACTTTTTCACCATGGACTGATTATCGTTCTTCGTCGCAATGTATAAGCTTACGTTTACATCATTATTTCAACTTATCCAGTAAAATATTATAAGCAATCCGGAGAAAATTGACGTTTCTTATACTTCATGAGTGACGTCGACCTGATTGAATACCTTTAAATAGATTTTAATACAATTAAAGAGTTGACACTTATTCTTAACATTTCAAAAGTAATTCAAACCGCAACTTGTTAACATTGATTAAAAGTTCACAATGAAAATCGAAAAATTAGATAAGTACCAGAAATGTAAGGAGCGATCTTATTACTCATTTTTCACTTTCACTTCTCCATCAATCTTACGAAGTACGAACATCATTCATTCTTTGAGGTGTGGAGTCTGTTTTTTAATAGCTAATTACATAATACATTATGTTTTGAAGGTATTAAATTTAAGTCAACCCCATCGATAATGGAGAAAACTTTTATTGTCTCCCGATTACCCTCAAATTATTATATCGCACGATTTTTAAAGAAAAAATTAAGTAACAATTTATTTCCAATAACCAAGCGCCTACTACGTAACGTTGGATTGCACAATTATGTCATAATATTAGTTACGGGATGTTTAAATTAATTTAAGCTATTTGTATATAAGTACCTTGCACATTTGTTGGAAGAAGCTTAGTTGGTACTAGGCATCCTTGTAATCGTAGGCTTTCCCTTACGCCACTATCAGTAAACATTATATACTTCATACTTTCAACATTTTTCAGGGCACTTACATTTGAATTGGAAATTACAGACATCGTGACATATTTTTATACTGCTATGGTATTTTAATCGTACTCCTCATTGTTTGCGTATGCTAATAACATTTTGTAAATAAATGCTTAAATTGCCTCTGGTATTTTGCTGGAAATCGTACAATACATATATAAAAAACGTTGATTGTAAGTATATTATATTAAATATAAGCGAAAACTAGTATTTACATATTTATCACTAATTTTAGTATTACAATATTTACTGATTTTTTTCATGATAAGTTTGTTACAATTATATATATTAAGTTTCGTAATGACATTTTAAAAATGCAACTGACATAAAAATAAATATAAATCCACCTGCGAATTATTGAGCACTGAATACTGTCGTTTCATAAAATATTTAGAACTCTTAGTACGTAATGTACCGACAAAAAATATTTCAAGTAGAGTATTACTTATGCATGAGTGAACGGATACCTCTATAACTTCTTTTATATACCAATATTTACCAATCACTTGCATCACCCGTACCTCCGTATTATACATGATGTCAGAGATGGATTGTTAAAATCTTCTGAGATATTGGTGTTAACAAGAAAATACAATCTTCTAAGTGTAATGTAGGTAAAGTACATTAACTAAGATGCGGTTGTGTACAGACACAAGTCGAAATATAATAATGTTAATGCACTCACAATGACATTATCCTATACATACATCAGACTGTACTGAACATTATAAAAGGACTATATAAAACTTTTGAATAATAACCTAACAGTTGGACAACCGTCTGAAAACTACCGGGATTTTGACAATTGATTAAGCTTTTATAAAATATATTACTAAAAAACATTCATAACGTAAGCATAATTATGTTCGCGAATTGGTAATGCCACGACTACTTTAATTTTCTTATTACTCTTCACAATGAATTCTTTCATATTATTCTCTAGCATAATTATCTAGCATAATTATTTTCTATTTAGATGTTCACTCACAAATCTTCAATTGCGTTAAATATTTAATTACGTTAACATCAGATAAAATGCATCACACTATACTTTCAAGCAATATAACATCACCTATGTTTATCGCGCATCACAGTAGAACATTTTTATATCCATACTTGCAGTAAGGTATCGCATGATCCAGGGGACTACTTTTATTTTAATCCCCAGCGCTCTCAGAGGTTTTAGCAGAATAATAACAAAAATATTCGAAATGCTTTATGAAATACTTAATTTTTCACTGTTATTAGCACACCTACGTATCAAACCTATTTTAAAAATTAATAATATAAGTGTGAAAGACAACAGGAAAACATGTTACAGCGCAATACTTTTTCATCCAATCACTCTTTCTCTTTTAATATTGAAGGCTAAAATTTTATAAAAAAAATTCTTGAGATTTAACGGAACAATTTTCTGCAAGAACTTAAAAAAAAATTTTTAGTCGTTTATTTATGGAAGTTTAGCGTTCCTAGAACATACACCTTTTTCTGCATTACTGAAAGCGTATTTCACAGACAGAACGATTAACAAACATTTTTTTGTAAACAACGTATATTTTTGCAGCAAGTTAAGTATGAACATGCCGTATTCTTTCAAAAGACCCGAATAAGCTATAAATTACGACAGATTAAAAGCTAAGAATAGTTCGTATCTCTTTGGAATACTTTGTAGTACAAACGGCTTTCATATTGAAATGGTTGAAAGAAAATTGTAAAGCACAATAATATGACTCTTATAATTTTGAAAATCATCCTAGTGAATGATAAATTTAACTTTGAGATAAGATTTCACTACCACTTTGATTCGCTACATAACGTGGGACTTTTTAATGTACGTATATTTCATTAACTTAAAATACAAATAAATATAATTACAAAACAATATAATGAGCGAAGTGATTGATGCATATCATTTATAACAAGTACTTAAACTTAGCGAAAGTACACCTTATTTTTTCAGTAAATTGTTTATTAGACTTCCGGTCCATGTCTTGTTTGCCAATTAATATCTATCAATTAATAGTATTAAAGTGGAAATTACAAATATTTCGAGAAAATTATTGTTATTTCAAAAAAGAGAGTAACGTTAACTTCAGACAGTTTTTGTTGTAAAATTGTTTTTTGGTAATACTAATTTAGACTTGTTAATTGAAATGATTTTTAATCGACAAGATAAATATTAATTGAAATGACAGAGAGCATTGGTGACTAAATACATACATTATAAAAAAAGATCTAATTTTTCATGAAACGGGGAAATAACACATATAACAACAAACGTGTATCAATCATTTTAATTTTTATTCCTACAAGTGATGTGATTTTGCGTACAGATAAAATAAGTCTTTTTTTTCACTCAGCGTGTGATTCTCCAATGTTTTAAATATTTTTTCAAATACTAAATTCAAACGAAACAATTTTATTTTTGTAGACTTACAATTTTTATACACAATGCCATTTATGTAAATATGTTTTGTGAATGTTGATGATTTGTAGTTAGTTATGAATGTTGATAGTGTACTCATTTAACGACGTTTTCTCCATGTGATTGCAAAAAATTTAATTGACGGGGCGGCATTACTTATTATGAGTGAAGAGGATTTTACAAAACTAGGAATCAATTTAGTAGGACCCATGGTAAAATTGAGAAATGTCACGTAAGAAATGAAAATCAATATTTTTCTAAAATAATTATGTTATCAGTTCAAAAATATGTGATTTATAATATTAATATTATTGACTGAAAATACCATTACTCAAATACAAACGACTAAAATACAAACTGTAATATCAAACAATATGTCAAAACTGCTGTATGACAATTACAAAGTTATCGACATAATTTATACATATTTTGAATCACTGTACCTCGGATTTACAGTAAAAGATATCCAAATAATATCAGCCGTATTTTGTAAGAAATTTATCGCGTAAAGTACAATACATTTCTAGGTAACTTACATTGACAGTTAGTGACTTTTTTTAAGAATGGTGTAGTTATTAGGAAGCCAGTACATTTGCATCTATTAAAAACATCTTTTAACCCCGAACGATCTTTATTTTGTTTACCACGTGGACTATAAACATGTTAATCAGTTCCTATTTAGGTCAATAGGACAATCCAAGTTTTGCAAGATTTGATCGTAAATTATAAAATTTATACCTTTGTTATAAATCGGAAACTAAGTTTGGTGTTACAGAAATTATATATTTTCGTACAAAATCTGTAAATAGAAGTTCATGCATAAAAATAATTCCAAAAGTACAGTACTGTCTGGTGTATCCATTGTAATCATTGTTGTATTGGTCATAATTTATAACATATACGAGAATATCTTATGGAACTACTGTGATATTTGTATTTACGTGCCTGTGGCACGAAAGTAGGTATTTTCGTCTTGCTATTACGCGGAACGTGTACATGAGTTTTGAGGCATTCCTTACATGTCTTCCTGTAGGTGTATAATGTACTAGTACTAATGACGTAAAATATATTTTCGGAACTAAATAATTATTTTGTATAATTATGTGAAATATATACAATAAAAATAGATTGTACACAAATTTTTCGTATGTTAAAGGATCATTTTGTAATAATTCCGAACATCGACGTGACAGACATTCAGGTTCAATGTGGCAATATATCATTCAGCAATGAATCTCTGAATCTCACATGGTGGACAATATATTGTGAGAACGTTAAAAAATTTTTTTTTTCTGATTCATCCGTAAACAAACCTATACGATGTGTAAATTTGGAATTGGTCAGTTACTTTACAGTAAATAAACCAACTCAACGTATATATTCATGCATCTGTACTAATTTGTATTCGCTTTATTCAAAACATTCATTTGTTGTGCAATGGTTGTATTCCTATTTACGAAAAGTACCATATTTTTTACTAAAAATTTGCTGATTGAAAAAATGAAAAGATACGCTTGTACAAATGATTAAAAAGCACAAAATGTTGTGTGTATAAATATATATATATATATATATATTTATCATATAGCTAACATATGAAGAGCAACATAGTTATAGTAAATAGAAAAACATTTATGGCTTGCTAAAATATTCTCTTAAATGATAACGATTTGCAGGCAAAAGTAGGCATTTTTCCGTTCTCGATTAGATCTTGGATTCAAGAGTTAGACAAAGCAATGAGTGAAGATAGCAAATTTGAACCAGTGCTTGATGCTCAACTTAACATCTGTAACAAAAGACAGAATGTACTGGCTAGATTTTTTTGCAATAAGATGATCAACATATGGGGTGAATTGTACGTAAAATTATACACTATAAGTCGCATTTTTTATGAAAAATGTATTGCACGGAGATATCAATCTTATCATGTGTCTGAATAATAACAAATACATGTGATGCTATCGATAAGTAATAATATCAGCCATGTATGTGAGCATTTACGTAAACATACCGTTTTTCAACGTTGTATACGCAGTAAATAATAAATAACTGGAAACAATTTTACAAGTAATGCTTAAAGCCAAGGTACATAATATATTGAGTACATTCTATTAAAAATTGAAGATATATGTTAATACTCATGAACACCTAAACGTCAATAGCTAACATACCCTTTGTAAACAGTGTTTTCGTATCTAATATTACAACGCAGTGCACGTAAATATACATATATTACAATAATGGTATTGAAGTTGTAAGTAACATCACATTTTGTGTGCTTTTTTTTTTATCAATAATAAATGTACGTAATGGATCATGTATTGAAAGCAAATTATACTAACTATTAAATGATGATTTACGCTTCATGTTTATGGATTGCTGAAAAAATCAATCACGGGAATGATAGTTAAACAAACTCCTCAAAAGAGAATTGGAGCCGATACTTTCTCTCATGTATTTCTCAACATTGTTAGATGATGTTTGTTGAGATCACATAAAAATTATGAAAAAAAAGATTCAATATTTTGACGTACCAATTTTTATAGGTATCCGCGCCATTGTCTAAAACTAAAAGTCGCACAACAGATCATTACGGAATTTCCAGTTCTACAGTCCACTTTGGCAAATCATTCAAATAGATACGTGAGTTGTCATTATTAAACTTTGAGTATGAGTACGTAAAAAAATTAGTGGTACGTGCATGATTGATTTAGAAAGTTGTATGTGCTAGCCAACCGTATGGTTTGAAAAAAAATCCATAGCATCCGGAATAGAGTAAAAGTTCTTGGATTACTTTTATTTCTCATTATTCATTTATAGTTAATTATACATGTTTTGTACCGGGATACTTATAAAATTTACGTCAATACACTAGTTTTCTTCGAAAGTCTGCCAATGAGGTGGTCGCTGCCCTCAAAAGGTTTTAAAGATATTAAAGATAACAGTGTCTGTTTTGTTTTGCAACATAATATTGCCTCAAAATTCTGAATATATAATGTTCCAATACAAAAATGGCTGAATACATAAAAAATCTACTTTATTGCAATTGTAAATGTTGTCACTAGACTTAATCTTACAATGTTATATGTGCAAACATTTTTTGATAGTTGTAATTTTTTTTTGGTTTCTTAGGAGCATTGGTCAGATGGCAATTATGGTATGCTAGATGTATGCTTGAAGTATCGTCGATCAGAACTGCAACAGGGCCAAAAAAAGTATAAACCAAAAACGTCAAACAGTGTCAGTCTAACTATTTCACCTACCATGACTGAAGGTGAAATTTATAAAGTTAAGGTAAGAGGACTAAGTAAATAATAATAATTTCTTTTTATTACTGCCAAATCCCAGAAATATATTTATATTTTTTTTTCAAGTAAAAATTTTGACATACATATATAATGATCGTTCAGTTTATGAAACAAGTGTTGAACTAAAAAGTCCTTATATTGAATATTACGCACGAAATAAAGTACGTTAGTGTATACATAATCAAGTTATAAAAGACTCGAAAAGTGTTTCCCTAATTGAGTTCTAAATTAGCAAACACTTCCTTTTATAAGCCATAAGAACAAGAGAACGATATGTTTTGCATAATAAAAAAAATTTTGGGTCGAAAAAAAAGAGGCCTATTTCGCCCACTCAGCCAATGTATCGGTCTCCATGCTTTTAAATATTTAAAAATTAGATAAGTATTTTATATACGTTCTGATGTTTACAGATAGAGCAACTACGACTTGTAAATCCAGTTAATAGTAATAAGCAGATGATAATACAATTGATGAATGAAATAGTTCTTCTGAGATAACAAGAAACCAAGTCAGCTAGAGACAGCAACTTATCTGCATCAATTTTACTCAAAAAATTTCCTCGACTTTTAGATTACAATGGATTGCTCATAATGATCATTTATATACGTTATCTTTAGCAATTATGAAAATTACCAAAACATATTCCGCTCAGTGATATCAAACTCCTTGAATTGTATTTTGTATATCTCTTTTTAAGAAGCAAAATCGTATTATCGATGGGGTAATCATTTTCACCATTGTAAATCTGAAACACAATTTTACCTGTGGGATACTCTTTTTTTTTTACTTTAAAAAAGGAACAACAAAAATGACTGAGCACGCAAACGAGGGACTACCTTTATATTCGTGATAAAATCCTTTAAACTTTCATCGATAAAATGGTATATAACTAGTAGTAATTGTGGCCAGGTTAATAAAAATATCATCAACTTAAGCTGTGATCATATAAAAAATAAGCTAGACGAATAGACAGTGTGCTCGCAATCGATAAAATTTCCCGCTTGTAAGTTGTATCAGAAAAATAAACTATTAACATTTTGATATCATAGAACGGAAAGTACTGTTTCAATTTAGACGTTTATTAGTTACAGCAAATGGCATTTGAAGTTCTTTTTTTTTATTTTTAGATTAATAATGACTTTCAAATGAGGTACAAGCAGTCTGGGAATTTTATCCTTCACTTACGAAATAACAGAAAATAAATAGAGTTGTGCAAAATCCAAGAAAAGTATAAGAAAGTTGAAAATTTAACCAAAGATATGGGCTGTGGTATGTAAATACAATGGCATATTTTAGTATAGTACTTACATAATACGCAGTGTGATTAACAATAATTTTACAAAACTTTTTAGAGGATATGAAACTAGGAGTAGCTGTGCAGTACATGTTGAAAAAAAATCGTGAAAATTCCTTGGCAAGAGAAATCTATAAAATGCATGTACTGTAATATTATTCATAAGAAATATTGAATGCTTTAAAATTAAACTTAGAGGTACGTGAAACTACTTTCTATATTAACTTGTCAAAATAAGACATACGAAATTCTGCTTTTTAATAGTAAAATTGCTCATGTAAGCTTTATGAAAAAAAAGTATTTAACATTTATAACATTTACAAGGAATAATAATGTACTTTGTAAAAATTCTGTAACCCTCATTAAAAATTTCATTAAAATATTAGTTGTACATACTACTTTTCGTTCTCAAGCTAACTAAATGTCGATTCAACATATTGTAAATATATTATAGTAATTCATAAACATATGCTGCATATATACGCATATGTATGAGTACTGACAACCCTCGCTTAACAGAGCATTCTCATTATGATACTTTTGATGTTAGAATACAATTATTGATACTATAATCCCTTATTATATTTACAGGGCAGTCGAGTCAAAAGAGACAAGCTTGAAAGATCGGAAGAAATGCCAATCTCGCAGTTCTGTAGATTTATTCCTGTACGAGTAATAATTTTGAGAATAACATAATATTCATGTGAAAATAATACAACTGTAATAGATGTTTCAGAAAAATTCAGACCATTTGGAAAAAGAAAGTTATAAAGGAAAGGATAGATCTAGGCCTGTTATAGTATGCGAGGTAAACGAAGGATCGAAGTTTGATGGTGTCTTCGATTTAAGAGTATATAACATACTCATAAGTATTAGGGTTAACTTTAAAGAAGCAGTGAATATATTATTAAGGTGTTTTTTACTATTAGAATTGGATTTTCCAAAAGATGTGGTAGATTTTTCAATCTTTTGTCTGAGTCTTGTTGATTCAGCAACTCCAAATGAGAATGTTAAGTTATAAGTAAAAGAGCTTGAAACTTATAAGTAAATATAGCTATACATACATAGAAATATAATTTTGTGATAAAACTGGCTACTTATATATGTTTTTATTAATTTTTTTTTTCCTAATGCACTCATCGAAGTACAAAATTTTATTTATTCAAATAGTGTGAGGAAAATATAATTTCCCGCACTGTTTTCTCACGCTTTCCACACTTGCATTTGAAAAAATATTTACGAAACAAATTCGGGAAAGACGGTTTCCCGTACAAGTTGTGGTTGACTCGCACAAGTGTCCGTAGTTGCAGGAAACGAATGCAATGTGCATGAGTTTCGGCATTGGCCACGAATGTTAGTCTATCGCACGAGTACAAGAATCGTCCCGCACGAGATGCGTACAAGATTTTTCCTAATAATGTTTAAGGAATTGAATTGTTTCTGCACTGTTTTTTAGTTCAGAAAATGTGAATCTTTTCCCGCACATGGGTGGAAAATATTTTCCGCACTAGAGTGGAAAATTACTACTTCTATCTATGAATGTTGAAAACATGTTATTTTACTTTCAGACAAACAAAAATCAAATTTTTAATGTAAAAAAGCCTACTTTCTTACCATCTAGTCATTACATGTTTTATATTTCTTTCGAACGATATGAATTAAAAAAATGGTCTATAAGGAAGTTTATGGGTATTTCTCTACCTATAAGGATTAAATTTGCATGTGTATGATTATTGTACATTTGCAATGTATTATTTATTTTGTACTATGGATAAAAACCTGTACCTTAATTTTTATAAAAGACAAATGACCTATTATAAACTTTTTTATGCTGAATGACGCCTCTCCTACAATAATTTATATAATTTATTTTAATTCTGAAATCTCCGAATTGCTTTTTCAAAGACAAAATTTGGTGGATTTTGTTTGTAAAGTATATAAGATAAGAAATTGTTTCTATTAAGAAGATAAAATCATGTTATTTCATCTTTCTAAAGTATAGCAATTTAGTCTTTTTAAAAGACGAAATTTTAATTTTCGTCTTTTGTAAAATGTAAAATGAGAAATTTATTCTTTTGAAAAGATTAAATCATAATATTTCATCTTTTTAAAGTATAAATCCTACAATTTAGTCTTTTGAAAAGACGAACTTTTAATTTTCGTCTTTTGTAAAGTATAAAATGAGAAATTTATTCTTTTGAAAAGATAAAATCATGCTATTTCATCTTTCTAAAGTATAAATCCTATAATCTAGTCTTTTTAAAAGATGAAATCCTAATTTTTGTTTTTTGTAAAGTATAAAATGAGAAATTTAGATTTCATCTTTCAAAAGTATAAATCCTACAATTTAGTCTTTTAAAAGTATAAATTGCTAGATTTATACTTTCTAGCGCCAGAATTTAGTCTTTTGGTTAAGAGTGTAGGTTATTTAAAACTCTATTCAGAAGACCATACCCTGTTCTACGATAAATGATCATCACTCTTCAGAGGTTGAATCATGACTTAGCACCAGGGAGTGGGGGTGCTCTATTTATACCCTACACAAGTTTAAAAGCACTGCACATTTAACCCACACATTAGTCGTTATCCAGACTTCATACTTTGCAGACGTGAAATTTGAAGAGCAAACTGTAAAATTGTAGATTCTAAACTTTAAGGCTGTTGTAAAACAAAAAAAGGGCTCACATAGACATGGTGAATTTCGCCCAAATAGTATTTGAGCCGTATTCTGTGGTCCATCTAACTGTGGTAGAACCAACAGTCCGTTGGCACTAATTGTACATCCGAACGGACTGAGGTTTGAAAACATCTATCTGTACGCAAAGTCGCTTAAACAGCCAAAGTATAAGTTTTTAAAAGACATGTTGGAGCCCATAGATGGTGTGCAATACTTTCCTTTCAGTGATCATGCATGAAGCAGTAGTATCTCCAGATGATGCACTACCCGATTTCAACATGATTTTCGATGATATAGCTTGTGAAAAGCAGGATAATGTAAGAGCTTTCTACTGCATGAAAAGACACAAAACGTGGACTATTTCTACCTCTGTCAGTCATACGCACAAGTACCAAAATACCTTGTCATAGACAATGTTAATTTGTTGGCTCTATTTCGTCAAGATGAGCTCAATTTGAAACATGTGTATGATGATCATGAGCGAGAAAAAAACGTACTCCACCAACTGGTGAAGGCAAGAGAATCTGTGAAAAAAGTATTAGTTATTAAAAACCAGAAAAGATAAGATTTAAAAAGAGCTAAGTAAAACGTTTAAACCAATCACAGATTCTCTTAAGGAAATAATTACTAAATAAAAGAAAGTGAAGAATAAAAGAAACTTTTCTGTGACTTATAATTATTATGATGAACCATCTACAAAGCAGCTACCAATCAAACTAATGAAAAAAGAAAAATACAGTTATGATAAGGCGATGTTTGAGTTAGCTGTCAGTCAAAGTGATAATAATGATGATGATGATGATGATGATAAAAGGAATATTACTATCTAAAATCAAACTAATGATGGTAATGAGAACGTATATTTACTAATAGTTGATGAAAATAAGAAATAATTATTAGATTTAGTGTACGTGCTTCGAAAAGAAGATGGAATGTATAATTTTGGAAATACATCAGTAAATTTTAACAACAATAAAATCAGAATGAACGAGTTGAAATATTCTATAAGCGTTGGACTGATCGAGCTACTTGTGAAAAAACATCCTGACACATTATGCATAACTCAAGATGAATTCGCCAAATATTACACACTCTTGCAAACTTAAAGTGTGCATCAAAAGGGATTTAGTAAACTAGCAACTATTCAAACGCATCATAGTAATGAATTTAATAAAATTATAGTCCCGGTGTCTGATCTTATTTCCAGCAAGAAGTGGGGATTATTGATGCCTCACTACAAAATTGCCAAAACAATGCAGTCAGTGGATTATGTACCCTGGAATGATCCAAACAAGCTGGTCGATCAACTTCGATTACTCGTAGCCGAAAGAGCAGCAGGAAATCTGAGTCATGATAATGAGATAATATCGATTGTCGAAGAGTTGCGCGAAGGAAGGTATATATATTGAAGCCTACGTCAGTTTCAGTCAGTATTAAAATGAGCATCGACGTGTTCGGACGGAAGCTTGGTGAGACCGAAGGCAACAGTAGCCGAGGTCCTCCCGGTATTAGATACAAAACCACTGCTGATGGACAGTATGATCTAGATAAAAGGAGACTATGCAATGTTGCAGCAGCAACTAACCCAAATAATGCTATAAATTTTGATATTTTTCTAAAAGAAAAAAAGGTTATAATGGATGACCAAGATATGCTAAGCGTAATGTTGCATAGTTTGAATTACTTATTTACACAGAAAATAGTGAAATTAGAGCCGGAAATATTTACCATGAAAGAAGCATTGGCACATAACCGTAATGTTACTGCAGAAAATAATTAAACCAAGTATAAAATAAATGGTATGAAGACTTAAGTCTCATTCGCTTATCAACCGTCAACGAGGATGGATCGTAAGGAGGAAATTGTAGTGGAGGAGCTCAAGAAACCAGCTCACCATAACTATCCGCGTCAAAAGTATGATAGCCATGGCAGCTCTATTTTGTAGAAACGATACCCTATGCTCGTTAGAACAAAGGTCACAGATAAATGCTCACTGTGGTAGATGTATTTTTTAAGTATGCTTGGGCTGTACCTGTAAAGATAAAAACTGGTGGGGACGTAACATCAGCTATGAAGTCCATATTACGAGATGGTTGAGTACCAACAAATCTGCATACCGACAGAGGAAAATAATTATACAATGAGAGTTTTAAAGACCTCATGAAGAGATTCAAAATTAATCCATACTCGACATACAGTAATCTCAAAGCATTGAGATGTGAACGATTCAATCGCACTTTAAAAAACAAAATATTGATAAAGTTTAGTATTTGTGGTAATTACAAGTGGCTTGATATCTTACCTGATTTATTTGCTGCTTACAGCCCTAGAAAACATCAAACAATCGGTATGAAGCCTAGCGATGTCACGGCAGCCAATGAAGCTCAAGTCTTGCAAAAATTCAAAGTTAATGAAATAACGATAAACAGTCCAAAATTCAAAGTAAATGATAAGGTGCGTGTGATAAAAGCTTAAAATTTCTTTGTAAAGGCTACATTCTAAACTGGTGACCTGGAATATTTGCAATATACAAAATATCAAAAGCTAATCCAGTCACTTATCATTTAAAAGATTATATGGATCAGCTAGTCTCTGGTGGCTTTTATGAACAAGAGCTTCTGAAATCCAGATATCCAGATATATATCTGGTGGAAAAAGTATTGAAGAAACGTTGTAATATGGGATATGCTAAATGGTTAGGGTTTGATTAATCTCATAACAGTTGGATCGATAAGTTAGAAGCATAAAATAAGAAAGAGAAGGGGGAAGGGGCCCCACCCAGCGCCCCGTCCTGTGGTGAACAACCTATCTGTCACTTCCACCTCCATGAACTTTCTTTTTCTTTTCTGTTTATTGATATTAACAAACTTACAAATTTAAATTTATTATTATCATGGTATATAATGAACAGTGCATATTTTTGCACTTTTTTGCTTAATTCATTGATCAAATTATCAATAGTTTCGATTGCTTTTGACAAACGATCTGTAATGAAGCCTTGAAACTTGTTGTCGAAGGTAATGACCACTCTGCATCCAAATCCAGTTTGCACTTGCTTTAGCTGTATTACAATGTACTGTTGCTCCTTCTCCAGCTGCTATAACCTCGTGGTGGAAAGGGACTTATCCTTCGTGATTCGGCTTAAAGCATCCATTTTACTGAAACAGAAAAAAGATATTTGATCAGAATTTACATGTGGTAGGTTGGAGCAAAATTTAATTTACCTGTTGAAGAATTTTTGCTTTCTTGCTTAGTGGTGTATACTCCCAAGGAGTAAGTACGCTCTCTAGCATGTCGAGCGACAGAATGAGCTCCGCCGAAGGATGCGGCTCTATTTGTAGCTCCATCCCCTCTACTGCTCCTCCTACCACTTCATCCCCCTCCACTTCTCCTACCACTACTCATTGCCCCTCTACTACCTCATCATCCAGATAAACGAGCTTATCTACAAGTTGGAGATCTTCATCATCAAGTGTGATGTAGCCCCATGAAAGAGTATCTGTGCTCTCAGGGAGTAACTGACGTTTGTCATCTTGTAGACTAAGAGCTTTTTTTCGCTGTTGCTTGATATGGATAATGATCTGATGTTATTTTGCTGACATATAACTGTAGACTTGTTGAAAAGGCAGTTTTAGTAGTCTTCAAAGCCGATTTTAGTCTTGACAGCAGCTGTTTTTACGCCTTCCGCCTTCTTTATCAGCTTCTCGTATAGCTCTCGGATGCAGTACATCTTACGCCGTAGTCCAATAAATTTCGTCATAGTGTTGCAACAGCATTCATCTTTCATGAGCCCGATGACTTTTTTATTTACCAGACGCAGATGATCAAATTGATTATTCGGTGGATAATCTGATGTGTCGAATGTTACAATTTCTTGCTTTATTATTTTGTAGATATTTTAACCGGAAATCTCATATATCAAGCTTTTCGTGTCTGTCTAGAACAATTTGCATCTGTCAAAAGGCTGCTTTATTTATGAATAGTAAAAATCATGTATAAGGGTTTTCGAGATGTCAAGCACACTCAAACCAACATATATTGGTTTTCTCACACTGATCTCCGTACGTGCAAGTTATTAGCTAATACCTCTAAGATTTTCCTCGAATATTCAGCGACTGTGAATGTTGGGTCAGGCAATGAAGGTTTCTGCACTATAGCGCCCTTCCCACTTATTTACGAGTTTGACATCGACTCGATTCCACTCATTCTTCATGGTCTTACCGTAGACAGCGTTGATTATGAGTTTGAAGAAGAGCTTTTCAAATTCATTATTTCTCTGCTTATTCTTCTCAGTATTGAGATCCACGTAGAGCTTGAGCCATGCAATTTCTCTAAAGCGCAAGACTCTATGAATTTTTTTGAGCACTAGTCCATGCGTGAGAGCCTGCTTCAGTGCCTTGTAATGTATGACATAACGCTTTTTATTACATAGAGTTGTCATGAGCTTTTGCTGCTTAGAGGAAGGTGGAGCCATATGTTGTGGGCAGAGAGGTGAATCCTTATGGTCATCATGGACAGCTACTGGGTACTCCAGATCTACTTCACGTATGCAACCATAATAATCATCACCAGCACAAGCATCTGGTATATTGAGGAAGTTTTCTTCCGTGATGTGGTCGACGCAGTGGAAGTCTCCTTTTGGTAGCGGCTGCGTCATTGCCCATCCATACGGATTGTTTGCGTCAAAATACATTAGGTACTTTTCTTTTTCTTCAGGATTATAGGCTTCGCCCATGTACTTATTGTCGGCTTTGGCGTATCAGTTGCAGTACTGAATCACACCTCCTCTGATACCTTTCTTTACAAACAAAAGCATGTCTATGTCGGTGAGAAATTCTGATTCCACCTGGGTAAGCTTCAGCATGGCGTACCAAGTTAAACTAGGCGTGGTGTAGTAATGTACTGGATGTAAGGTAAAGGGCCCACCTATGAGACAGTGTCCGTGCTTATGAGACACTTTAATAAAAACGAATTTTCAAAGATAGTTATATACATCACCTTAAAAAAAAATGGTTTTTTAAAAGCTTATTATATACGCTAACAATAATCATGATTAGAAGTAATGAAATCAAATTTAATATGAAGAATACAATGAAAGTTTTGGACAACGGTGACAAGCTAGAAAGCACTGAGTTGTGGTGTACTCGACGGGGTAGATATGCTTCGTAATTTTCTAAAGATTTCATCAAATATAGCATATTTTACGATAAAAAAAATAGTTGTTAAAAAAGTTCAAAGCTTCTAGAATGTGATATAATTAGTATTGCCTTAATAAATACACATAATTATTTAAAATAAGCTTGTCTCATGAAGGGTACATTCGT
>JAPYYV010009107.1:0-12144 GCA_030522625.1 Copidosoma aretas | reverse complement strand
GGGAGGGGGGGGGGGGGGGTACGCAAGTGGACTCCATACCTGAAAAAATCATCGGCTGCCGCCCCTGATTTTAATATAACTAAATGATGAAATTTGAATAAAAATTCAATAGATTGTGCACCACTAATTTATATACAAATTAATAAGCTGCGCGTAGGATGTAGATCTCTATTATGTAAGATAGCCCAGATGAATTAATTTCCATTAGAGATGAGAGAAGCTCTTACCCTTGTCTCGCTCACCTTGTGTCGCCTTTGGTACAGTTAAGACACCTGAGACCTTCTACCATCTCGGAGTCCGTCATGAAACCACCAGAGATTTCTTGATAATGTCTAGGCAAATTCTAAGCCACGTTAAATTTCACGGACTTTTAAGTACAAACGAGACCGTCACGAAATTTCGGGTTGAGATGATTATTGCCCAATTATCCCGAACAAGAAATCTCGTCTCAAAATTGTATAATTCATGAATCGAGACGAGAAATTTTTCAAGATTCTGTTTTCCCGAACACCCCTCAAAAAAGTACATTTTTCAGTAGTAGAAAGTTTATGTAAAACTTATTTCTGTTTGATAACTATGAATAGTATTTTTCAATACAGTAATATAGGAAAAAGTATTTTACTATTCCTCATTGCAATATAAGTTTGTATAGTAAGCGAAAACTATTTTTAAATCTCATTTTTCAAATAACTATTCTACATTTTTATGATAGAATATGAAGATCCAAAAAAAATGTTTTTTTTATGTATGAGCTATATATTACATCATTTTCAAATTACAGAACGTTTGTAACGACTGTGAAAAAATAATGGACAAGTGAGCTAGTACACATCAAAAATGGAAAGTACAGAAAGTAAAAGTACTGGGGGCCGACCTAAAAAGATTCCGAGAGTACGAGAAAATAGTGGAAGAAGACGTATAAATGTTACTGAAGCTTCCAATGAGACAAACCGCAGGCGAGCCATGGAACTGTTAACCAACAAAGATATTAATACTGATATCCTGAGAGCCGCGATTAAGCTTGCAGAAAAAGAGCATCATAATAAATCTAGTCAGAGTAAAGACAGTTTTATAGATGAGTACTCTGAGATGAATATACTTGAAAATATTGAAATGAATAATGGTAAATTTTTGCACAAAGTATGTCTAAGATGTTTATAGAACTCTCAGCTTAAAATTATGCTTCAAAGACACTTTAAAATGATATTAATATGTTAATTTGTCAATATTTTTTAGGAAACATTCGTAAACACACAAAAAAGAGCGCACTTGCTTTTTTATTAGAATGTGATATGAGTAAAGCCTCTTATAGAACATTAGTCAAGGACTGCTTTGCAAGAAACTGTAAGATTTATCCTGGATATGAAACTATTAAGAAAGGTATGATGGACTGCAAGCCTATAGATATTGTTTATACTGAAACAGTAGTTACAGTACCCCTCCAGAGTGTGTTGAATAAAACTGTGGAAAGGCTCTGTGAATCAGTGGCCCTTGACTGGAGTGAAAAATCGTTGAAAATTCTAGTTCTATCAGCAACTCTTGGTTGCGATAGCTCATCAGGCCATCTCAATGCACAACAGAAATGTGAAACTCCACACAATGATTGTTCAGATGCGCAACAATCTATGTTTGTAACGTCATTACTAATCTGCCAGTTGGAGTCACGAACGAGTAATGAAAAGTGGACTAATCCAACGCCACAATCATATAGATTTTGTAGAACATTGCGCATTGCGATGGAAAAAGGGACCGATTATACGACTAAACTTAAATATGATAGATTGTCCAAAGAGATGAATAAGCTTAATGATCATTATTTTCGGTTGTTAAATGGAAATCATGTAAATGTATCATTTCGTATACCGAAGACACTCTTCGACGGAAAATGTGTGAATCGTATTGTCGGTAATAGAGCAACGCAAAGATGCTCAATGTGTTTTTACATGATGAGCGACTTTTACAAGAAATATATTGATTTTAAAGTTAAAGATGAAGACATCCTCCGTCTTTCGTGTGGATTAAGACTTTTGCATTGTTTGATCAAGGTTTTCGAATATTTTTTACAGATGTCTTATAAAAAATCCTCAGAATCATGGACTTCAAGTAAATCAGGTATGGTATAACTCATAAGAAAAACGAAGTTGGCTAACTATCTTACTTTGTACAATAAATCTAGTAGTTTTGTCTAAAACCTAAATTTTTTCATTTTAAGATAAACTCCATGACATGAAGATCGTTGAAACTCGATCCTAAGAAATAAGTGTTATCATCCGCTGATTTTTTTATTAAAACCATTTTCTTGTATTACTACTGTATATTTTATTACAAATAAAATTCAAAATGTTCTCTCTAAATGCAAATAATTAACTTGCAGACTTACAAGAATACGTTGAAAAACATTTATTCAGAACTTAAATTTTATCTTACAGTGATAAGGATTCATTTATTTTTTTACTAAAAAAAATTGCTCTATTAATGACAGCCTTAATTAATGTAAGACAATATACGTTCAGAAAACTAATTGTAATGTGTAGGACAACCTAATAAGATTTAGACACAGTTTTAGTCGCTAACTCTAGTATTTCTTAATACTATTATGTTGTGTCTACTTTTCTTCATGATAGATATTATTTTAGATTTGTTTGAAATTGAAAAAAAAAGGTTCAAAAGAAGTTGTCTGAACAGTTTAGTGTTCGACTTGACAATTTCTGCAGGGTAAAGGTACCAGCTACACAGGTAACTTGGCAAGGAGGTGCTTGGATGATCCGTAAAAATATACAGGAACTTTGGGGATAAGCGAAGATCTTGTAAGAAATATGACAACAATCTTAGTTTTATTTAGATGTGGCAGAATGCTGAATTATGAAAATGTGGGAAGACTGTGTGAAAAAACCTACTGCTTTATTTTCAGTTATACCCATGGGTAAAGCTCAGCCCCACAGTGCATAAGCTAATAATGCATGGTTGTCGGATAGCAGAGTCTTTTCCGATGCCAATGATTTCCTATTCCAAAGATGCCAGTGAGCCTTGGCATGGATTACACCGACTGCACATGACTAATCATGCCCGGCAAGCCAGCAGATTATTTAGACTAATGGACGTTTTCGATCGGGCTGTATATTTAGTGGATCCTATTATATCATTATTGAATATTGATGAGCGATTAAAAAAAGGAGAGTCTATGGGATTATTATCAAAAGAAATGGACAAGTACCTCAAGTAATTAAAAGTGATAACTACATTATCAATAGGATCGTTAACTTAATGCATTTCTCCGATTTTCATTCAATTTATTACAAGTATTTAAATACGTGTATTAACGACAACAAATATTTAAATGTGTATATGTGTTTTTTGTGAGTGTGTGAGTAAAAATAGCAATAACAGTTCGTATACATCTGGTGGATAACACAAGAAAAGAAAACTTTTAATACTGTATGTATCGAACCTCAGAGACCCCGGTGACAGAAAATTGAGAAAAATAATTTAAACAATGTTTCTACTACGAATATACGGATATTAATGTTAAAGTATGTAAATGTACTAATGTGAATGAGTGTAAAATAGAAATGATTAAAAGTGTAATCCATTATTTCTAAAACTTTTTTCAAAAATCATCAAAGAATTATTTCAAAAAATTTTACAACATTAAATGTCTTTTTTATTACATTAACATCCTTGAAACAAAAAAAAAAAACTGTTTTCGTTGAGTCGTATGTATGCATGAGTAATTCCACCCAACTTTTAACTTTCCAAATTAGATAAAGTATCTTTAAGGCATATAGATTAGTAAAGAAAATAAAATCACTAAAACTCAGTATTGAGGATAAGACTGATTAGTTAATTTCGACTAGGTTAACACTTTATACATATGTTATACCACAAAAAGTTGACAGTAACATGTATAAATACATACACATCAATATGTATAATCACATATATATGCATACATGCATATATATATACATCGTAGAAAGGGATATATTTCATTATGTATGTACACTGAAGTTTATCTGTATGTGTGAAACCATACTCACACAAAACTTGTTGTATTCGGAACCAAATTATCCAAAGTAAAAATAAATTTATATATATATATGTATACAGTTCCATACATGAGCATATATCTGTATATATGTATAAATGATACGTGTTCTTCCAGCTATTTCAAAACAATGATATTCAATAAAGTCGTATGAGAAACTGTGATTTCGGATATTTAATGGCAAAGCATACATACATACATACATGGATACATACACATATGTGCATATATATTATTATAAATTAGTATTACTGTATGTCTCTGCTTTTTTCCACTTTTGATACCAAGTAAGTCAGATTTTTTTACTATCATTACAAGTTAATTCTAATCATTTACATTGATAATTATTACTGAATGCACATAAAATTGATGTATACATATATGTATATGTATATATATATATATATATATATACATATTTACTAATATATAATAGAATTAATAAGTAAGCATCAAGTATGTATTGTCCAGAACACACAAAAATAGAATCAAGTCACAGAATAGCTGAAATGTATTCTAATTTTAGCTAAATAAGAAAAAAAATACCCAAAATCGCGAAAAATCGACGTTTACCACAAATTTTTAGGTTAGGTTCTAATTTTACTGACTTCTCCATAGTTTTCCTTCAATCTCTATCAATAAAGAAATAAAGTTAAAAATAAATTACTCATCTATCTATCAACGTTCGCGATCTATTAGGTTTTGAGTAAAAAAAAACCAAATTCGTCCACTGTGCGACCTCTTCTTCTTTTGCGGTGGCTAGACCGCAGCGTCATTGTCACTAGCTCGACGAGTTAATTACACTGTTGCCCTGAAGACTCTGAACTTCAAGCATCGCTTGTCTCGACGCAAAGGTTGAATTGTTGCTTAAGTCAACAGAAGGGATCGTCTGTCGTTTGGCGGTTGGCCTTGATCAAAGCTTTCGCTCGACTTGATTGGCTCCTGGGTTTCAGCAAGTATTTTGTTCTATCGTTTTCAATTGCCATCTCGTTTGTTATACGTATTTCAAGCTGTAAGTTAACAATTCCATTTGGTTCATTGAAGTTCAGCTGCTCTCTAAATATGTAAATAGCCGTTTAATAAATAAGTAGTTGTATTTTAATTCATTGATTTGCTTCCACTGCTTTTTGATACTAATTGAAATCCTATAAATAGGGCTACATCTCAGTGACCTGTTTAGACATTCAAATTGATCAAGGTGCCACTAACATTTTGATGGCAGAGCGTTTGGTACAAATAGATTGACATTTTATTTAAAATTTTGGGTGTATATGTGTAAGATTGGTGCGCGCAGTCTTTGCTTTTATGTCATGACTTTGTTGTTCAACAGTGTTGAGCGAGGAAGGGAGAGGTTACTGGTATCGTCTGTTGTTTACATGAAGTCACCGTCGTGCAGCCTTGACGAATTTGCTCCCGCTCTAGTCGCTTAGAGAACTGTTTCAGGCTTTCCTCTGCCGATTTTCCGCCAGGCGGAGAGGGGCGCAGAGTCAGGTGCTGATAGCCTTTTATTTGGTTTCTCACGGTTTTCACGCACAGCCTGCGTGTTTAAGCAGCTACACGACTGGGCGGGAAGTGAGAGGGGGACTTGCAGAGGTGACTACAAGACAGGTACACAAGCTTCAATATTCGTCTGTCTCTCTCGTCAAATCTTCGGACGTCTTGTGTTCGTATTAGTGTCGGTGTGTAGAGAGGGATTACCTTATACCGTTAGTTAAAATAAGTTCAATAGAATGTTAGAAAAGTGGTATATTGACCAGGTCATGCTAGGAAAGCAAATAAAGAATGCATTTTCGAATTTTGAAAAGAAGGGAAAAGCAAACATGACCCTGGGTCAAACTCGTGCGTGCATAACACAGTTAGATATGGATCTCGCCGAGTTTAATTAAAAAGATGCAGGTTTTCAAGCAGATCCAAATATTTTTTTAACACATGAATATTACGAGAAACACATAGCTTAGCAGGTAATCGAGGCTTACACTGATTCTTCGGGCGAGTGTAACGATCACGTTATCGCGTTGGAAAGCGAGAGGGGTGCACCGGCGCCGCCTAATCAGCATTCGAGAAGCTCGGAAAAAGCTAACATTCCTAGTCTTTTACTCCCAACTTTCTTCGGTGAACATGAAGAGTGGGAGTCCTTCAAACAAATATTTACTTCGCTAGTAATTGATCGTGAGATGCCTAAAACAGTTAAGCTAGATCACCTAATCTCTGTCGTGCAGGGTTCAGCGAAGCAGAGACTGAAGGGTCTTCAAATAACGGACTCGAATTTAGACGTCGCGTAGGAAAAACTAAAACATCGTTTTGATAATATTAAAATTTGTTTGTTTAATTATTTTTAGAGTCTAATAACTATGCCTGCTGTTGGACCCGGAAACTTGCAATACTTAATTCAGATACTGGATAAAACGGAAGAGTCAGTCCGCACCTTGAAAGATCTCGAATGCCCAGTAAAAAATTACGATAATTAGATAATACATTGCGTGATTCGAAAGTTGGATCCCTTAAATCAAGAGGGTTGGGAGATATTACGTGAGAGCAAGTCCGCGAGCCCTACTTACGCGGAAGTTGTGAGTTTTATTGTGAGACGCACCCAATCGCTGGAGCAGGCTTATGTATCATGTTACCTTGGCACTAGTCGAAGGGGCAGGAAAAGTGTACAGCCCACAAAGACTAATAATAAACTGATAATGGCTAATGCATTAGTCGGAAAGTCTCAGGGCGAAACGAAAAACAAAAAAACGATATGTACTGTCGTGTGTCGCACAATCGTGTGTTCATTGCAAGGAGAACCATTTGTTGTATAAGTGTCCTTAGTTTGATAATATGTCTCAACGAGAGCACTTTAATGTTTATAAAAGGGCTAGAGTATGTTTGAATTGTGTGCTAGACTCGAATTTTTTGAATAGCTGTTCGTCAGAAAAAAGATGCTTTAAATGCGGGGCAAGGCATAATACTAAGCTTCATGCCGAGAGAGATCAGTCCGGTGAAACTTACTCCAAAGAAAATTCGGCCTTGGAAAACTCATCGATTTCAGTTAACGTCGCTTCTGTAGGCAGTTCAGTATTGCTAGCGACAGCCCGAGTGGTACTTGTTGCAGAGCACGGGAGCATCATTGAGGTGCGCGCTTTGATTGATCCCGGCACTCAAAGATGCTTTGTATCCGAGGCCGTTTTAGCTGATCGAGGCATCAAAAAATAACCTTCATCGTGTGCGATAGTTGGATTTGGGGAAAGTAAGTCACAGGCCTCCGGTAAGGCAACCTTAGCGATGGTTACGTGAAGAGTCGAGCTTCGTTGAGTGATAACATGCTGGTCATGAAAAAACTTACGCG
Organism: Copidosoma aretas; assembly: GCA_030522625.1. Classification (NCBI taxonomy): domain Eukaryota; kingdom Metazoa; phylum Arthropoda; class Insecta; order Hymenoptera; family Encyrtidae; genus Copidosoma; species Copidosoma aretas. The sequence goes on along the minus strand of JAPYYV010009107.1, from coordinate 4,768 downwards.
TTATAGCCGGAGTAGATGTGTTTTATTGTCCGAGTAGCCGCACATAAAGAGTATCGTTCTAGCAGATCCGTATTGCAGTGATCAGGAAAAAATTAATTGTATCATCGGAGCAGATGTATATGCTTTCATAATGTAGAACGGACTGATAAAGGGCCTAAGCGGCATGCCACTGGCACATAACACAATTTTTGGGTGGATTCTGCCCTGGCGAATCTTCGATGCCGAATCGCGCCCCTCAAACGACGGTTCGTGTTCTTAACGTTTTCATGAAGTCTGATATTTCGCAGTTAACATCAAAATTTTGGGAGATCGAGGAGATTGATTTGACTAAACCACTATCCGCGGAAGATCATTATTGTGAAGAGTTGTTTTCGTCAACTCATACTCGAAACGCAGAAGGTATGTTGTTAGATTGCTTTTTTCGAAGAAACCAGTTTCGTTGAATTCTTGTGATGTTGATATAGCTTGTTTGGCTCGATCAGAGCTCAGTTTTCAAAAAAATCCTCGTCTTGCAGATACATATTCCGAGTTCATTAGCGAATATACTAGCTTGGGGCACATGAAATCGGTGCCAAGGAGTGAGCGTAATAAATCATCGTACTATATGCCGCATCATGCAGTTTTTTGTCAAAGAAATTTGAAAACAATTCATGTAGTTTTTAAAGCCTCACAACGAGTATCCTCGGGTCAATCTCTCAATGATTTACTTTTGTCGGGGCCAAAACGGCAAACTAATATAACTGTCGTTATTACGGATTAGGGATTTTTAAAGCACGTTTTCGTTACTGATATAAAAAAAAAGTTTCGACAGATTTGGGTGCATCCAGAGGACGTCGATTGGCACCGAATCGCTTGGAGGTTGAATAGTTCACAGGCTGTGCAGGATTACAGGGCAACAACTGTAACGTATGGCACTACCTCGGTGCCGTACACGGCTCTCAGAGTGCTCAAGCAGTTGGCTTATGACAAGAGGAATGCAAATCCAGAGGAGGCAGAGATTCTGAATCACCAGATGTACGTTGACGATGCATTTGGCTGCGCTGACGATGGACCAGCTTATCGCTATCTTCAGGTCGGCTGGTATGCCACTGGGTAAGTGGGCGGCCAATGAAGCTGCGCTGCCAAGGGGTTTGGACTCTTTGGCTGAGTCAGAGATTGCGGTCAGAGTCGTTGGGGCTTTCCGGCAGCCTGTGGGAGACATTTTCTGTTTTAATATTGATTGGACCTTAGCTGGTTTAGAGTCTACTAGGCGACAAGTTCTTTCAGATATTTCGAGACTCTTTGATCCTATGAGATGATTGGCTCCTGTATTAATAACAGCCAAAATTGTGTTGCAGGACACTTGGCTTTCAGGGGCTGATTGGGATGAGATTTTGCCAAATGGGCTGCGCCATATATGGATGCACTTTCTATCGACACTTGGAGATCTTACCAAGACCAGTATGCAGAGGTAGATAGGAGGGACCGAGAGTGTCGGCTGGATTTTGCATGGCTTCGCAGATGCTTTTTAAGCGTGCAGATGCGGCCGCTGTTTACGCTTTCCTTCCCGGACGCTTGTCTTCATTGCTGTTAGCAGACACGAAGATCGCACCTGTCAAGGTACAGACTTTACCCAGTCTCAAGCTGTGTGGAGCTCACCTCCTGACCCGCATGATTACGAGCGCCTTGGACCGATTGAGAAGGCCGACGGATGAGGTGTACTTACCGACCGATTCGAGGGTGGTTTTGGACTCGCTCGCCTCTCACTCGTCTCGCTGGCAAACATTCGTGGCCAATCACGTCAGCGGTATCGTATCGTCGCTGCCTCAGGCACAGTGGCATCACGTTCGTTCAGCGCACAATCATGTGGACTGTGCTACTAGGGGAGTTACGCCTGTTTGACTCTCGACGCATGATCTATGGTGGAAGGGACCCACTTGGCTGATCCAGCCGAGCTCAGATTGGCCCTTGAACGAGAATGTTGAGCATGCAGGCCCGTCGGTGGAGGAGCAGAGAGAGGCAGAGGTATCCGTATGTGATGCTCAATCGGAGGTGGAGACGAACGTGCTATCAAAGCTGGTTCTCAATTTTTTCACGAGCACTGCGAATTTTGAGGTACTGCGGGCGCTGGTTGCATAATCAGTAAAAGTCATTGGAGCATCTAAAATTTGAAAAGTTGATGGCTGACGAGTATACTTGGGCTCGAATTGCATGTTATCGCGCAATACAAAGGTACTAGTTCGCTAACGAAACGAAACTTCTATTGCAGAAACAAGTGCTCCCAAAATCGTCACCCATGCTGCGCCTGGCACCTTTTGTGTGTGATCAGGGGCTTATTCGTGTTGGTGGCAGCCTCCAGGAATTGTCTCTACCCTTTCGAGAGAAGCATCTGGTGATTTGGCCTGGTAGGTGTCTCCTGGTAAAACGACTAATAGAAGAGGTTTGCGCACTTACTCTCCACGGGGGCAACCAGCTCATGCTGTTCCACCTCGGCCGTTCGTTGTGGATCCTGCAAGGTCGACGGGTTGTTGCTAGAGTTTTTCAGCACCTTGTGAGGTGCCTCAGGTTTTCTCAACAGCGGGCCCAGCTGCAGATGGCTTCGCTGCCACCAATTCGTCTAGAACCACAGCGTCCCTTCTCCTGCACAGCTGTGCACAGGCGTGGATTACGTAGGACACATTCTCGTATTATTTTCGAGAGGATGAGGAGCAAAGTCTACGAATGACTATATAGCGATTTTCATTTGTCTCGTGACCAGGGCTGTACACATTCATTGAGATCGTCTCCGATCTAACTACTCAGGCCTTTTTGGCAGCGTATGCGAGGTTTGTTGCTCGTCGAGGATGCTCCGCTATTATGTACTCAGACAATGGAACTAATTTTCGAGGTGCAGCCACAGAACTGAAAAAAATGTTCGCACGCTCTTCTGGATTCATTGGAGAAGTATCGGGTCGATCAATTGCCCTACTGGTGTTTATACTTCACATTTCATTGAGGCATCCTTGCATATGGTGCATTTAGAATACTCTTCTTTTTTTCAATACTCGCTGACACAAATATCTAGAAAAATAATAACAATTGTTTATAAAATTGAAACGCATATGAAGTAAGTCCTTAGTCATATGTAGCTTCACTTACGGAATAACTGTTTAAAAATTGAGAACACAGTTGTACACATTATTGTATCATCCTCTTCAAAACTTTTTTACTACCGATGTATAATTGAATATATTTTTAATGAAGTATAGTGTATGATTCTCCAATTCTCAGGGGAATGCAGATTTAAGTTAGTTTACAAATAAAATACCACTATATCTTTATTATTCGCATTTTTAGGCCGTTAACTTTTATAAAATATGTAAGATTTCTGAAGCGCTTTTTGTTAATATGTTAATTTGATGTAAAAAACTTTAAACTTCCAAACAACGTTATGTAGATAAGCAGTAAAAGTTGTTTGATCAAAGTTAAACTAATTTATGCAGTTAATTTTAGTTTTTATTATAACTAAGATAAATAAAAGTTATACGATTATATTGTAATACTATGAAAAGAAGAGTTGTGTAAGACAGATAATATAAAGAATGCTTTACGTGTATCTGTACAGTATTGGGCATATGAACTTCGTGGGAAGGTAGAACCTGTCTCACGTAGTAAATAACGCAGGCCAAAACTGATTTCGAAGAAAAATCTTGTTCGATTATTTGTTCGACCCCCTACTCTTCTTCTTTCAAAATTTCATCTAATATTGTTTTCAAGTTACTTAACAAAATTTTCTCTGTAGATGTTTTAGAGGTTTAATATATCTGCTTGATGTCTGAAATTTTTATAATATTTTCAAATTAGTTTTCCTGTATAAAACAATTGCCATATTTTGGTGGGCGTATTATACAGTAAACAGATAATAATTTGTAAAGTGACAAAAAGTTGTACGTGTTGAGTGCTCATTGTATCTGGCTTCATTTCTAATTATTTAAAAAAATTTCTAAAATATAAAAAATAAATATATATTTTTAAGGAAATTCAAACTGTCCCTCCAATACCAATATTGTATCACCCCGAGATTACCAAGTAGTTTAAAAAAAAAACACACATTCACTTACTTATCACAATCGCGTAATCATGGTTAATACTAGTCATTGTTCAAACTACCGCCGGCACTTTTCATTGAGAATGGATGGCACAGCCTTTTCTTGCAATCTTACAGTTTGCAATGGTACATAGTATAAACTATTGATTTACAATTATCATTTAATTTTAAAACATATATGCAATACTTACTTAATTACACTCAATCCAGGTATTGCAGCAAACCACTTTTTTTTTAATTAATCGCTTTTTGGTACTCCGAACGTTAAAACTTTTCCTTTGTGCATTGTACAGTTTGGCACTGCACCCCAGGACGGCATTTTTTTTTAATTTTCAAATAAAACTATAACAAATAATAAACAATTATCTCAATCAGCCCCTTTTTGCGTAGATACATCAGCGTGATTACTTGTTCGCGTAAACAAGCGGACGACAATATTTTATGAAACAGCTGAGTTACGGGAGCGCGCGTTGTGTACTACCTGATTGACGCGTTACACGATATGTGGCGAAAAGTTGAAACGTTTGAGCTTCAATAGATTGGGGGTCAGTTTTCCCAATCAATTTTTCCCAAGGCCGTATTTCCCAAAAATTAAATTTCCGAAAATGTTGGTTTTCCCAAAAAAATTTTTTCCCAAACACTGTTTTCCCAAATGTAAAAATTTCCAAAAAAATTTTTTCCCAAACACTATTATCCCAAATG
>JAPYYV010009106.1:0-12144 GCA_030522625.1 Copidosoma aretas | reverse complement strand
CGTTTCCTATTGCGGGAGCTGTCCGATCCCGACGGACAGCCCGCGGCGGAATCTCCTCTGGGAGCAGAGTCTACAGGCCGAGCTGAGTAGAGCCAAGCAATGTTGTCGTTGGTGGTGTTCGTGGAGGTCGTCAGTCGCTCGTGTAAATTTCGTCTTTGTGCTGTTGTTGCGTCTTCGTTCGTATCTCGTTGTTTTTCGTCGTTGTTTGTTGTCGTCGTTTTCGTGTGTTAATACGTATGTGTTGATTTTTAGTGCGAGGTACTCGGGACGGTCCCACGTCGTCGGGCTGGTAATTTACCTCGTCACAATCCTCAGCTTTTTTACCGTCAGTTTCAAGAAAGTCGATGAAAGATTCGGTTACTTGCACTTTAGTGCCATCAAGTTTTACATAGCGCAGTATTTGGCTAGTCTGGTCCTTGTACGAGCAGTCTGGTGTACTATCAAATATAGTAGTGAAATACTTAGTTTCTTTCACTTCACTGAAATTTTTTTTTCGAACATAATTCCCCAAACAGCTTATAAATTCATTTTGAATTTCAGGTGATAGGTATGATGTGCTTACTTTATTTTGCAACTTCACCTTTGTCAAGTGTTCACAAAGTACTGGGTCGTAGTTAGCAAGAAGATGGACAAGTTTTAAAAAGTTGCCATTATTGCCAGTATTATTTCCATCTATAATTTCTCTATGTCCTCGTAAAGCCAAATTTTGTTTGGCAAGAAATCTGATGATATCCAGCATTCTGACAAGCACTTGCCTCCACTTTTGTTCTTCTTTGACAATCATATTCTGTTGTTTTATCGATCGTTGCACCAGCTTTAAGTTTCATATGCAAGCATTACCATTTTTCGAAATTTTCGATATGTGTTGTGCTTTATTCATGATCTGAAACCTTAGGATTTAGTTTCCACCACTGCTTGAAGCCATCAATAGTATCAAACCCAGATTTATCGTTGACAACCACTCCAAACAATCGACAGCAGAAACAAAACAATGCTTTTTTAAAAGGAGAATAAACCATCTACGTTCTTAAATCCACATTCGGCATAATTCGGAAAAATCAATCGTGGCTTAATTTTCTAGTAACTTCCTTGGGTCCCTTAGTAGAATCTCTTGGCCCTGGACGAATCACTTCAGCGAATTCGCTGTCAAGGTGCTGAACTGTTTGATAACCTCGAGTCACAACGAGAATTCGAAAATAATCTGGGGTCGGGATAGGCCAAGTTCCAATATCATTGCAATCGCTGATTGATTCAGATGCACCCGTAGACTTTGTGGAATCAACTGCAACCCTGCCTTTAACAGTATTTATTTCTTTCGAGCTTTCAACTTCTACCAACGGTTCCAATTGTTTACCAGCTGTAACTGTTTTGTTAGCCAAAACTTCAAAATCAACTAGATCGCTACTAGATGACTGAACAGATTATTTACTTGTGGTGGTACTGGTTTCTATATCACATTTAGACACATTTTTTTGCCAGTCAATTCAAAATACTTTAGTATAGCTCCTGTATTATGTATAAAAATCACCACACTCCTTTTGCCTTTTCATTATCTGAAAGTAATTAAAACGACACAATAACAAGCTATTTGTCAAACTTCATATACACAAACAAAAACTTGCAGGGAAATCAGAAATATGCTTTGTTTGCACTTAGCACTTAGCTTTCTACGTGTATATTTACTCTATTTCTTAAAAACCTTAGTGTTTCTCATCATCGCGTTAAATCAACTTCGATTGAAGTCTCAGTTTAATGGTACGTATATACGTAATCTATAATACAAAAAATAAATGTGGATACGATACCTGATTGAAATAATAGACTAAAAGTGTCTATAAGTTCGGATTCACTAACAAAAGTGAATAGAGACTGGCTGAATTTTCTATCACACTCTAGTATACAGCTCCTTTCATTACTTTTTTAGCTCATTAGCGGAGAGTTTGTCCATACTTTTGCTCACAGTCCAGTTCGTGACTCGTCTTCAATATCGAATTGTTTTCTGAGTATCTCGAATCTTTAATAGTGCAACAGATTCGCCAGAAATATGATCAAAACTTTATTCTTATTCGATGCACGCAACACCTTGGACCATATACTAGCTATTACCTTTACCAGACAATACCGATCGTGCAGTACGCAGCACAAATAACTCCAGACTCTATATAAGCATAGAGTCAGCAGAGCTATGTAGAAGTAGGGTAGCAAAGGAAGCCACAAGTACATTAAAAGCTTTCATACCTCTTGTATTGGCGGTTTATTTAAAAGTATTCTGTCTCAGTTGAAGCATACGCTGGACTATATAATTAAATATACAGAATACTTAAATAATGTAAATTTTTTAAACCAATTATAAAATAAACGTGCCGCCCTCTTAGTGGTGCCGCCCGGGGCGGTCCACACCTCCGCCCCCCTCCCTTGCTACGCCACTGAGCCGAACAAGCTTTAAAAAACCACCATTACCTCATGTAATTTTATACCAGATATTTTTACGCTGACGGTGTTTTTTGGAAGCTAATACTTAAAAACTTTCTTGAAAACATATTAATTGATGTAAATAAATTATTATAGTGTTTAAAATAATTATCCGGAACACTGTTCTGTTATTTTGAAGTTACTTGAATTATTTTAAATTTTTATATTATTAACGCAGTTCGCAAACATATCATTGTTTAAGGAGAAAGAAGTGTTATCTTAGTTTAGCTTAGGAACAAAGCTGGATGTTGGAAATTAGAAGGTGTTGGATCAGTACTAGAAAATTATTTTATTTATGTCTATTTTGTGACGCTAAAGCGAGTTATCTACTTTTATTTTTCATTTTATTTATCTGGATTCATTTACTCTGTATTCCATCTGTGACGTTCATGATAGCACTATCTCGAGCGCGGGGGTATAGTAGTTCTTCCTATGGTTGTGTTTTTCCCGGGTGGCGCTGTTAATTGCTCACTATGAAAGTAATTTACTGGAAATTTTTTGAAAAAAAATATATAGCCATTTAGAACATATTAACTTACCATATTGATTTACTCCATTTTCAGATATCTGCCAATGAGAAGGAAACTTAGTGCACTTATAAGCTCCCAAATTAAATAATGGTAATCCATTAGTTTTAAGTAATATTTTAAGTAACAAGCATGATAGATACTGTTTTTCCATTCTTTTAGGCCTGAGATAAAAATAATCATGGCTAAACGGATTGATGAAAAAAATATTGGTTTAGTAAAGAAAAGACGAACGCCTCCAGCCATAGCTGATGATTTAAGAGGAAGTCGGAGTGACTTGATATATTTAGCGCAAAGTGTTGCCAACCTCATAAAGCCAAAAAATAGTCAGTACTCAACCTTTCCGACAGCAAATATCCGAGTTTTAAGTAATTTAAGCCGGGCAAGTCACAACAGAAGGCGTAAGTGTGATTATAACAACCAACTTTAACAACTTTATGCGTCTCTAGTATCGCTATTATTTTTTACATAAACATTCAACTCTCGATCTTCTTGTGAGTTGGATATGAGTTAATCACGTTCTCATTTCAATTTTAATTCATCAAATTCTCATTCATTGGTATTATAAAATTTGGTAATTTGTAAAACATCATTTTCGTTCTGATCTTTTATAAAATCTTCAAATTTGTTTAGCAAATATATTGTTTCATTGTCTAACCTATTTTTAAGTGCTGTCATTGTCGTGTCAAGAATTCCAAAATAAATTTATCTGTACGAGTCTTGCAAATTTGAATATACATGTGCATTGGAATTTGGATTATACTCATAAAATATTGAAGATTTTTTTTTACGTTTTTAAACTGGACTTTTAAAACCTATATTTTCAAATGTCTCACTGTCATTAGCATCTTGCCATATAGTGTTAAAAATGTTATCACATCTCATGTTTTGTAAATTATTTATCATGGCTATCACACTCAAATGTAAATCATTTAAACAAAGCTCCTGAGACTATATCGCCCTATTCAAAGTTTCGATTTGATCAAATATAATTATAATCATATACAAAATGAAATAAAAGTCAAATGATAGTAAATAGCTTAAAAAGCCTTTCACTTTGGATGTTACTTCAGAATTTAAACTTGAATCGGTTGTTATTTCCTTAAAAAAGGTGATTGTAGTAATAAAATTTTCTTTTTCAAATAATGATTTAATCGACTTGATCCGCATTGTTCATCTAAAATCATAAATAACATTAAAAAAAGAAAATTCATTTAAAAAAATTACTACCAATAAAATTTAAAAAATTACCATGTTGGACAATACGGTGTTAAGGATGGATCATTTTCAGGTTACAGTTCTGTGAATTCATTGATTCTTTTTGGTGAATTCCGAATGAAATTGATTAATTTTATTAAAACTTCAATAACATTGCGGACTTTCACTATGTCTTCTAAAGCATCCTGAATACAAAGGCTTAAATTGTGTGCAGAGCAGTGAGTATACAGAGCTCAAGGTTCGATTTCACGGATACGGGATTGTAATCCAGTTATTCGGCCGCTAACGTTGCTTGCTCCGTTGTAACACTGGCCCCTTAAATTATAAATGTCTAAACCGTTTTTGGATAAAAAGTCAAGAACTATTTGATACAATGTTCCAGATTTCGTGTTAGCCGTATCACAAAACTCAATAAAAAATTCATTTATTGAAAATTCATCATCGACAACTCTTAACCAATCGAAACTTGTTCGAGCTTACTAGTATCTGAAGTTTCATCTACGCTTGAAGCGTTATATTGAGCTTTTTTAATTTCTGCTGGGTTACTTTCCTTTATTTTATTTGCTATCAGCTCTAAAATTTCATTGATGATATTCTGACGTAATCACTTTCGACCATCACGAGCCATCCACTTTCTCAATTCAGGAACGTCATCATATGGCAGAATTAAAAGTTGTTGTAAATTAGAATGGATATCTTCATGCCCTCGTAAAGCTAAGCCCCGTCTTGCTAGGTACATCACAGATGTAAATATTTTATGTACAACTACACGGTTCTCTATCATTTCTTTTTGTTTGGCAGTTGACATATGCTTATAGACGTTGGATGTTTTACAATTGACAGTAGCTAGTGAAGCAGACATGTGGAGTTCACTTTTTTCATGTGCTTGGAGCGCCAAGAAAGCATTTTTGAACGTACGAAAACCCTCGTCAACAAATGCTTTTTTCGAAGATAAACTGCAACTGTTGATTGGCAATGGCAATTTTTTATTAACAGCTTCTTGACATGTCAGGCAGTGAATGCCCCCAGTTTTTTCATCAAAACTTATCCACTTGTATTTTTTTTCCAAGAGTCAAAAGCTTTAGGTTTAGCTAAAATTTGAAAAACAAAATATTTAATCAATTGTGACATTATTTGCGCCCTCCATTGTTTTTAAGTACCGTATTAGTATTCAATCGATCCGTCTGAGGCAAGGTAAAAATAATAACTCAAAAACGAGTGTAATACGATAACAGTCATGAGTTTGATTGGGAAAATACTGTCATTTTAGACAGAGAACAAAATTACAGAAAGAGACTAATTTAAAAAATGGTTCATATAAAATACAACCAGAACAGTATAAATAAAAAAGAAGATATACACACCTTATACACAATACATTTCCCACTTTTGCCAAAATTTAAATTAAAAATGTTTTAGAAATGTTACTCGTTTTAAGTTCTCGCCTGTATATACTAGCCAGCCACTTGAAGGGCTGCTTTCTCTTCGGTCAGTTGTGCGATAGGCCCTCGCCTATATATACATTGGGGGGCCGCTGCCTAAGTGCCTACTCGGTCAGTTGTGCGATAGTTGTAAGCGACGCGTATGCTGTTTGCTCATTTAGCATTCTATTATTTTCGCCTCTCCCCCGACGGATCGATTGAATACTAATACAGTACCCAAAATATTTAATTTTGGAATAAAAAATAATTAATAAAAATGATACTTTTAGTCAAATAACTCTCGGCTCTACTTACTGCGCTTAATGTAGTGGTATGAAAGTTTTGAGAAACGTATGTATTATTGTAAATTAATACTTTTATGATACGAGCACCAGAGTTTAGAATAATCACGTCTATAGTTCAATATTCAAAGAAAAGTTAACAAATTGAGTCATAACTTTTGTGCTTTGTGTCTTACTGACTTCAGAGCCACGAGTCATGTTTCCAAATATACGAAATATTCTTAATGATAATATTCAAATTCATATAATATTTGTAATTAATATAAAATTTGGTGAAATCTTTGTTTGTTATTCAAGAGGTTTTTTTTACAAAATTAACCACATACAAAATATTTATTTACGTAAATTCTGCATGATTGTGAAATTAATGGAACGGAATTTTAAGTAATAAATTATTTCAAAAACATCCTGGAATCATAAAATAACTTACACTTCACGCAATGTTTTGATGCTATTAAATCTTTGTCTCAGACAGTGTTATCCGTGGTAAGTTTACTGTTCGTAGCCATTTTTTTAGCGTATCTGTTGTCAAGACCCTCTCCAAAACCAGAATCTTTAATCGTTTGCTTTCTCCTAATTAAATATTTGTCCATTTTGTACCCTTAAACACATCAATATCAAAACAGTAAGTTGAAAATTTATATTAAAACAACTTAACAACGTGCTCTTTGATGATAAAATAACGTAAAATTTTCACTCTTTACTGTTCAACAGTACAGTAGTTGTATACTGAAATAGAAGTGAGCTACGTGGCTTGTTGAACTTCTTAAGGTAAACTTAGACTTTAGACTCATGTGTAGGTGTTTATAAGCAAATAGTAAATACCTTTATCGTTAATTCGAAACTTGTTGATACAACAGCGATTGCTTCTTTCCGTACCACACAACTTATAGGGTATTTAATAGAAAAGCTGCTTTCAAAAACAAGGAATCATTTCACACCTAGTACGCAAATTATAGTTTGTCAATCGTTTTTATTAGTGTCTTGGGTAAAAAGTTTCATTTCTGAGGTATGGAATTCCATACTCACTCGAAATTGAGATATAGAGCCCTCCATACCGACCATACAGCTAATGCCGCCCCTGTCCAAGATTACTTCGTATATACATTTTGTTTTATAGAGAATATCAGCCATGCTATATTTTTATTCTTGACATTTGATTTTGTCTCCTAAATGACATCAAATTTTGTCCTAAAAATAGACATTTAATTCTATACATAAACGGACATGTGAATTGCCATATTTTTATTCTAGACATTTGATTTTGTTTCTTGAATGACTTCAAATTTTGTCTTAAAAATAGGCATTTGATTCTGTACATAAACAGACACTAGGTAAACAGACATAAAAGATTATGTCTTTTATATAGACATTAAAAAGTTACGTCTTTAAATGGACACTTTATTGTATGTTGTAATAGACATACAGTTTGGCATCTTCAATTGTCTTAATTTTCGTATATGATAACTCTCTGATGAGATTAGAGGCTGGATGCTTTACGATCATAAGTATAAAGTCAATTTATTTGAACGTTTTACTGATCTACGGATAAATACTTCTAAAAATCTTTCAGTGACTGGAAACTACCTAAAACTGATTTTTAAAATTTTTTTAAGCTTAGGGGTGTGCTGGTGTGCACTTAGGTACGGAACAAAACATATTTGTATCAAACAACAAATAATAATGAGTTATAAGTTGTATATTATGATTTTCAAACATATTCGGATATATAAACTAACACAAATCGATTTTTCTGCTTTTTTGAGGTTATCCACGTTCTTTCAAATATATAGAGAGAACGTAGCTTACATCTGTATCTAGAAATGTAGCAGACGTTAAAAAAATGGCTTTTTCTAAATCTTACACTAATTAGAGCACTTGAATAAGCATAAAACCGATTAGTCATGGTGACTTTTACACGTTGTTGCCGCCATACTGTTCCGCCGTTTTGGATTTTTCAAAAATCGCACACGGTAAAACAAAGTATACCTGTTAACCTTTAGTTGAAGCCCATAAAATTGTTTAACGGTAAAATAAAATTTGAGGGAACCAGTGATCCGGTTGACGTGTTTTGTCCCATTATATTCATATATATATATATGTATTTTTTTTCCGTATATTATAGTGTCATACGTCCTTTCTTTTGTGGCACTCGACACTTGGGAGAGGGATGGAAGAGGGATGGGAGGGGGTAGGGGGTAGTCGGTGCATTGCCTGAGTCCTGACCGGGTGTCTACGTATAAACACCAGGACTTACTCCTGCATACCTCCCGCTCACCTTGTCCGTAACGTAAGTGAGACAGTTAATCGAAATCCTGAATAATCAAACAGCGGAAGCGAACCTCTAGCAAACGGCGATACTTGAATCAAGTCTTATCCATGCCCCTACACTGCTTGATTTCGAAAGATCGACGAAACTGCAACTCTACCGCTGCGCCAACGTGCTGTTTGTGTGTGTATATATCTGTACCGTACGAAGTATGGTCACAAAAAAATTCAGAAAATAATATGAATCATGTCATTTGCTCATTTATATTTGAGAAGGCACGCACGTTTCATTAATTGAGTACCGATGAGATAAAGTTAAGAAGCATGAATAATAAGACTATTAGAAATTAGTATGAATCATTACAATATCTTTTACGACATAATTTTATAACAGCACGACCTTTAAAAAACAGAAAATACGCTATACATCGACGGGTAAGCAAGATAGGTCGGAAATAAACATTTTTACAATTAAATTCAGGCATGCATACCTTACTTAGAAATGATTTTTTATACTGTTAAAAAACAACATAACTTGAAAAAGACTAACGTTTTTAAGTTGTTTTTTTTTTAGAATGAATTCATTGCATCTCAAGTATAGTTTTCATTATTTGCCATGCTATTTACGCACATGTCTTCCATCTCCTATCTATCACTCACTTGCTCTCGTTCTCTCTTTTAATACATTTATACACATTTAATAACCTTTGGAGTTCTATCGTCTGCGGTGTGTCACACATAACACCCCTAATTTTTTGTCCTTATTCGTAAATAGGGTATTTTTTTGAGTTCAGCTCTATTTACTGGGGTAAGAGTCCAGTCCTTTACGGTACAACTCTGCACAAGTAATCTAAACCGAATGCAGCCACTGTATTAGAAAGTTATAGTGATATAAGGTGTATAATACTTGTGTAGAGGTGTTCTGTGTAGAGCTGGACCGTTGCGTGTTTGTATCATATATTAATAAAAATATGTTTATCATCCATTTTGTAGGATTGAATTAACACTTATTTATGCAAATGATTTTGCATTATTTTCAGCCTTATTTATACATATCTATATATATATATATCATGACTGATGACTGTATTTTGTGACTCAACCATTGCATCGAATTTGTTATGATTGGGTAGATATGTAATATTATAATTTATTACTTATCTAATTTTTTTAATTACTTTCGTTCTTACAGGTTGTTACTGTTTATAAGACACAAGCATCTGGTCCAACCATCAACCTGAAAAATTCATCCAGATAAATTTTCATCAATTTCTAAAGATGCCAAAATTTTAATTTTTGTCGTTCCATTTTCTAAACTTAGTTTTTAACTTCAGATACAATCAATTCTATGAGCTGTATTCCAGAGTACAGTTTATACAGTCTATTTCTCTCTCTCTTAAAAAGTCATTCTCTTTTATGTATCACCAGACTTTGAGCTTAAAGCAGACATCTTAACTGTATCAGCAATGTATCAGAATATATTTAGTTAGTAAAACATTTACGATGACCACACTAATTACTGGTACTAGTATGTACTACATAATCGCTGAAAATTTGATTTAGCAAAGCGGTCAAAATATTTACATGAGTATCTAAGATATATGAGTATGTTTAAATAAGTGCCTAAAATCTTGTAGATTATACCTAATGTAATTAGCTTGGTTGCTTATCAATCATACAATCCTTATACATTTTAAATAAAAAAATGTTATAATGTTGTACTTGCATTAACTGATCAGCGGTAAGGTAGAATGATTACCGCATACATTTTCAACTTAAAGGACAATTTGGACGCATACAAAATGCATAAGTAGGTACTGAGGACTTTCGGGTCTAATACTTATATATTACCTTATTCATAATTTAGAAAGTGTATCAAAAAAAAAAAAAGTATAGACATGCATATTAGTAAGACTGCATCTGCTATATAAACATTATTTTTGTGGCTCATAAAGTTTAGAATAATTATTTCACATCGCGTATAGATGATAAAAATTAGCTGTACAATATTTTTACATGTTTTAACTTTTAAAAGTAATGAAATCAAGTGATACTAACACAATATAACAAGTTTCATTACTCGTAAACTGCACGAACCTAGATATTTAGTCTATTACACTTCGTGCAATACAGGTGTTATATATTTCAAATTTGTTATGATGTGATCAGTATCTTATTTACAAATGATTTTAATGAATATTCTAGTTCTAACGGTTAATTATATCCTAAAATATACATTTATTGCACATAATCAAATCTCCAACATAAGAATCATCTAACTAACCTGAATTTTATCTTTGGAGATGCCTAAATTTTATCGATTTTCATTCTATCTTCCAGATTTAGTGCTCAAATCATTAGATACAATCGACTTTTCAAGCCGTTCTACGAGGTGTACTTGATTATTAAAACTGACTCAACTGCAAATTTATATGTGTAATTTCTACGTAAAAATTTTATGACACAATTTTTACGTAGTAACTTTATACATAAATTAAACACAATTAATTCACACGTGAAAATGCTATGTGGAAATACTGCATGAAATTTAAAATATTTTTTTTACCTTACCAGGGGAATTACCATCGAGGTGCACATGTAGTTGTTAGTAGACAAACCAAGACCTTAATTTACCCTATTTTGGATAAATTTGGTTACCGACAGGGTAGAAAAATATCGGAGGAATTATAGCGCATCTATAGGGTATTCGTATGGTTGCGTCCAGATAATTTTGAAATTAGTTTATGATGTATAAACTTTAAAAAATGCCATATCTCAAAAATTTGGGAAGCCATTTAGCACAAATACGTCGCACCGTGGCGTAAATTTTCGAGGCATTTTTATCACTTTTTTGTTGTTATCTTGAAGAGTATACTCAAAACATGGGACCCATAAGTGGTACCATTTTCAAAATTCAAAAAAGTCATATTATAAACATGTTCATTGAAAAAACGACCATCTACGTGTATTCACCTATGGGCAGCATCTTTTTCCTCATGTTTCGTCCCCAAAAAGTATAAACGCAATAGTACTGTTCCAATGAGTAAGTGATCAAATAAGAACATATCTAATTTTGAAAACTACAACATTGTAGGACCCCATGTTTCAGGAATTGTTTTTAATAAATGAACAAAATTTTTATATAAAATCCTCAAAAATTATCGTTACGGCGCGGTGCGATGCATGTTTTCAAAATCTCTTCCACTATTTTTCCTACTTCATATTTTGATGAGATGCTTCCTATATACGTTCGCTATCTATTAACAAGTAATTGTACATTAAAAAAGTTTTGATTTTTGAAAATTCGTTACAGCCTTATGTTAATTGAAGTTTTAAATTTCCATATCTTTTGAGGTTATGAGGTTTTCCTAATAAACAACATAACACGTAGAGTTTTCATAAACACTATGGAATTCTATGAATTCTTTAGAATTTTAAAATTGAAAGCTCTTCGAGTACTACCCCACATAGCATCGTACGTTTCCGAAACGTTTCAGAAACATGAATTCTGAAACATTGAAACGTTTCCTTAAAAAAGCTAGAAACGTTTCTGAAACGTTTCTGAACCCTTCTTTTGTCCACCTCGGTTAGTAATAGGGAGGTATCTAAAACGTTTATGAAACGGTTTTGAAACGTATCTTATTATAAACTGATTTATATGAAAAAAAAATTATTTAAAATCGTTTTTAATGTGTTAGAACTAGTACCAGATGATTAAAAAATTATCAACAATAATAGTAGTATAAAAATGAAGAAAAAAAAAAGTGCTTAGAGTGGGATTCGACCTCGCGCCGCAGAGTAGCAAGGCAAGCATCTTATCCACTTGGCCAGAGTAGTTGAGGTACAGCAGTAGTTATTTTGGTCCATATACGGTACAATATCCCATCGTTTTGGTTTTTATAGTTTTTGAAAGTGAATAGATATTTAGCAAAATGT
>JAPYYV010009104.1:0-14842 GCA_030522625.1 Copidosoma aretas | reverse complement strand
GCAGTCTCCTGTACCTTGCGAATACAACTCGGCCAGATATTACGTATGCAGTAAATGTGCTTAGTAGGCACCAACTAGATCCCTTCATTTTAATTTTTACACTGGCCTGTATTATAAGAAAATTTTAAGTTCTAACATTGTGAAATAAGTTTTTATTTACAAAGTCCTATAAGTTTTAACAAGGAAATGTTCGACATAATAGCATCATATTTTACAAGCAAATTACTATGCACAAACTATAAAATCATATGAAATTGAAATCATATACATTATTTATTCTTAGTGCGCTTCCGTATTTGCAGTATATAAAGTCTTATACAATATGTCAGGTGCAAATACACACATACATCTTTTTCTACCACGAGCACTTTTGCAACCCTAGTACACTCTCGGTAGGAAAAACAGAGCTCGCCACTAATGTGCATCCAACCAGGAGGTCCCAACAGTCCCTCTGGCGTTGCTTCTCATGCACCCTTGAGCTCAGGGACCGCTCTGGAGAGATGCACATTTGTGACAAAAACTACTATTATATTTTCAGTCTTTGTATGATACTAAATGGTCGTCATCTTGAAAATCCTTCTGACACGATTTATATAAGTTTTTTTCATTTCAAACAAAATGCTGTGGTAGCTCAGCGGTAGGACGTCGGACTCACATACCTGTGTACCCCGGCTCGATTCAACTCTCGGTAAAGTTTTTTCGTAACTAATTTTCTATGTGTTGATTATTATAAAGTTATACGAATACATGATATATCATAATGATGATCAGACAAAAATTTAAAAATTATAAAATTAAATAATCAAACAATAGTAAGATTTTAACTACATAAGAGCACGAGCACGTAAAACCCATGTGAAGATAGTAAAGTCCATTCAAAGGCGAACCGCGATAAATGGCATAAATAATAAATTTTTGATGCTTACACATGATTATTTTGAATTTTAATAAAATATTTTCATTTGCCAGAAAATCGATTTGAATTTTGAAAAAACTGTATACATGTGGGTTGACTATTTTTTTTTTTCGGAGGCTGAACAACATTTTTGGTCCATACATTTAATCCGATTCTTACCAGAGATGATAAGTACTTGATTTGATTAAAAAAAGTTCGTTGCTCCCAAGTTTTAAGTGAAAAAACTAAATACACTCCTTTTATTTTACCAAAAAGTCTTCCGAAATAAAAAAAACTAAATTTCTCATATATAAGATAGATATTGCTGTAAAAGAAGGATAAGCTTAGAATTATTAATATGATTTCGTGATACATACACATTGTGCAAAAAATTAAAGTCTGCTTCAAGAGATCGTGAGGTGATGGAATCTGGCATTCGCACTTAATTGAACGTAAGCATGGCGTAACTCTTACGCAAGAAGCAAACGCGCTCGTCTGCCGTAAGTCTGACGCAAATCTGCTGCAAGAGACCGTAAGGTAGTGGCATTCTGCATCCACACTCTAATAAACACAAGACTTTCGTAGTTCTAACGCAAGAAGCTAACGCACTCATCTGTTATAAGTCTGGCGCAAATCTGCAGAGGCTGACAGTACGTAGTCTTGTGTATTGCTCGTACGCAAGTCGATGCTACCAGGAAAGTCTTTAATAAACACAAAGGCTTTTTTACTTCATGTTTTGATTATATGTTTTGTGCATATTTGTATAATTCTCAAGTAAAAAATGCTACGTGGACTCTACGCGAAAAAAAAGGGGTTTGCATTTTACTTGTTCTTAACGTTGATCGTAGCGACAATCACTAGCACATAATTATATAATTATGTTTAACATTGAGAACAAGTAATATAGAAAATTAGTAGTTTTCTTCACAAATGTTCATCTCTCCCGGGCGCGGGGCAGTCTCTAGGCCCGAGGGCGCTTGCGAAGCAACGCCCGAGGGACTGTTGGGACGGCTGGCCGCCCTGGCCGGATCCACACGCGTGGAGAATGCTATTTTTCCTACCGAGGGTGTACCAGGATTGCAAAAGTTCCCGAGGTAGGAAAAAAACGTTTTGTTTATCAAATAATTATGTCACATCAGCAAAGAGATTTCTTGAATACTTTTCAAAGGCAGTTATTTATAATTGTATTTAATAGTTATCGATGCGATTGAACATTGATAATATGTGAATGGGACAGAAAAATTCTGTTTTACGTAGATTCCACGTGGACCATCCCACAAGAAACTCGGAAACAGGGTGGAGTCATGGACATTTCTCCCAAACGACAAAACTCTAACTAATCAGAGGCTAGTATTTATACAAAATCCCACTAATTACAAGCTGCTATAGTCTGTCTCACTGTCTCCCTATAAGGGTTAGTCTACAAAAGCCACAGTATCTTACAGACCTTACAGTGCATTTGCCACAGAAATATTCCATATGAAATAACTAATATCCTAATGATATAGCGTGCTTGTTAAATGATGAATTGAATAATCCATGACAAATAATCTATAACATATTGACCCAGCATGCTTGTTGATTAAAAAATTAATAATTCATAACAAATAATCAATACCTGATGACCCAGCGTGCTTGTTGATTATTAAATAAATGATTTATTTGCAATAAATTATATTTAACTTCATGACCCATCGCGCTGGATGATTCATAAATGAATAAATTATCTCTAATAAATGTGATGAAACCTGATGACCCAATTATCTATAAAAAATATTATTTACCTGGCACGCTTTTAGATAAATAAATAGAAAATTATCTTTAGTAAAGAATCCAGAACTAAAGGAACCAGTGCTTTAACTAATTAATAAATAAATAATTTGTCTACACCGAATAACTTCCCACCTAGCACTGTACGTTTCTGAAACGTTTCAGAAACGTAAATTCTGACACATTGAAACGTTTTCATAAGAGAGCTAGAAACGTTTCTGAAACGTTTCTGAATCCATCTTTTGTCCGCTTTGGTTGGTAAAAGGGAGGTATCTGAAACGTTTCTGGAACGTTTCTGAAACAGTTTTGGAACGTACCTTATTATTAATTCATTTATTGCAAAAATAATTATTTCGAAATTGTTTTAAAGGTGTTAAAGCTCATACCAGATGATTTAAAAAGTATCGACAATAATAGAAATATGGAAATAAAAAAAAAAAAAAAAGCCGGGAGCGGGATTCGACCTCGCGCCCCAAGATTAAAAGGCCAGCATCTTATCCACTTCGCCAGATTGGACGAGATACAGTAGGAGTTATTTTGGTCAACATAAGATGCAATAGGAATTCGTTTTTGTTTTCTAGTTATTGAAAGTAAATAAACAATTAGTCAAATCCTATTTTATTATTAGAAATTAAAATAATTTCTTAAATCAGAATTGACAGTATAGTTTCTGAAACGTACAGTGCTAGGTGGGTTATAATCTTATGACACAGCATGCTTGTTGATTGTTCAATTAAATAATTAATAATAAGTAATCTATAATCTTATGACTCATCGCGCTTGTTAATTGATACAGAAATGATCCATGATGAATCATATTTTCGCATATAATTTAGATATGTAAATCAGCGTTGATTCTACATAGATCGTAGGTTTCCAAAAGGAAAAACTGTCTCTACGTCAAGTTCTCGTGGACTCACAACGTAAACTTCTACTTTGAGGGATTTCCTCGTTGCCAAAGTCAAATCAGATTTTCGCGTGAAATGTTCACGTGAGATTCCAAGTAAAAAAGTCATTAAAGGTAAATATCTCGTAGATCCCGTACAATTTCACGTAAATAATGCTCTAGGATTTGAAGGTAAGTAGACTTTCTACGTGGAGTTCCATGATCTACGTGGAATCTACCCAGATTCCCACGGATAAAAAATATGCAAAAATTCACTAGAAATCAGGAACAGGGAATTTGTTCGACCTACAATTACACGTGCACAATAAAAAAAAACAGCTGTCCTGAGTGAATGTACGTAGAACTCCACGGTATACGTAAAATATGTGCTGATTTCCATGTGGGATGATCATGCAAAAATTTACTCGTACTTTTGTGATAGGAATATTCGGCTGTAACATACCTTTAATCACACGTGCAAACCAACAAGAATTCATAACTTAATCAATTATTCTACGTAAAATTTAACAGTCTACGTGAATTACTCGCTGATTTCGACGTGTAAATTCTATGCAAAAATCTATTAGGAATCTTACTTAGATAAGTTTCCTTCCATGTTATTCGACTTACAGAATTTACAAGTTCATTTGGTATAAATTTTTAACGTGGAATTTTCCATGGAATTAAAATTGCTTCATTAAAAAATTTTTATTTATTTTATCACTCCTGTCAGCGTCCATTATTTTTCATTTAAAAATTTAGATTTTGGCAATGTTGTTGCTGTCTGTACTTATGAATAAAAAGTTGTTTATATTAATTTTCCAACTTGAAACTAATTGATAAATAATCTGAAAATTTACATTGAATCAGGATTAAATTGATGTTTAAATGAGTTACAACAAAATCACATATTTCGATTTAACAAGAGGTTGACCTAATAATAAAAGAAAAAACAAAAAAAGTAAATCTTTATAGATAATACTTGGCTGAATGCCGAAGTAACAAGTAACGAGCATAAGGCTGTGTGTAATACATAATCCTTAATTTTGCGGACATACTGTAAGGATGGTAAGCTTGCGTATGCGTATAAATGAAAGATAGAAGCAAAAACACTTTCTTACTTTCACTCACACAGGCTTTTTGCGATGCTGGATCAACATCGCAGTCTAAAGCTTAAGCTTTTTCTACGTCCGTATGAATAATGGAGACGTATAGAGTAAGGTACACCCAACGTCGACATTTGATACAGTATCATACAATCATACGGTAGAAAATCTCTAACTACTGTCGGAAACAGGCTGCTCAAACGTGACTCCACGCCCCCATGAAAATTTAAATAAGCTATATGGGCAAAACCGCAAAGACCCAGTAACCTAAATCCTAAGCTTTTTAACCCATCAATCCGGGGTACGGTAAGTAGATAATGTAATGTGCAAATGAATTATTGATCAAATGACAACACAACCTAAATCCTAAGCTTCTTAACCCAGTAACCCGGAAGATAGCGAGTAAATAATATAGTAAGTAAATAAATTACTATGAAAATAACAACATAAAATAAATCCCAAGCTTTTGAACCCAGTAACCTGGGGGCGAGCGAGTAAATAATACAGCGAGTGAATAAGTTACTATAAAAAGAGCAACGTAACATAAATCTCAAGCTTCTTTACTCAGTAACACCAAGGAAAGTAAGTAAATAATATAGTAAGTAAATAAGTTACCATGAGAATAACAACATAAAAATGAATCCCAAGCTTTTAAACGCAGAAACCCGGGGGGCATCGTGTTTAATTATAGAATGACTACATCAATTATTGATTGAATAACAACATAACCTAAATCACAAGATTTTTAACCCAGTAACACGGGGAATAGCGAATAAATATTATGGTGAGTACATAAATTATTATAAAAATAACAACATAACATAAATCCCAAGCTTTCTAGCTGAGTAGCCCGGGGGACAGCAAGTTATTTATATATAATTATTGAATTAAAATCGCTAATGATGTAAGTGACGTTTCTAATTCCATATCATACAGCTATCTCCCGGGTTCCTGGGTTAAAATGCTCGGGATTTATGTTTAGTCGTTATTTTCAGAATAATTTATTTACCTACTATATTATTTACTCGCTGTCCTTCGGATTATTGGGCTTAAAAGCTTGGGATTTAAGTTATAATACTATTAATCCAATAATTTAATTAATCTAAATATTATTAAACTTGCTGTCCCCCGGGTTACTGGGTTAAGAAACTTGGGATTTATGTTATGTTGTTTTTTTCGTCGTAATTTATTTTCTTACTATATTTTTTACTCGCTGTCCCCCGGCTTACAGGGTTAAAAAGCTTAGGATTTATGTTACTGGGTTTTTACGGTTTTGCTCCTATAACCTATTTAAATCATCCCTGGGGCGTGGAGTCACGTTTGAGCAGCCCGGTCGGAAACCCATCGCTGAGTTGTAAGATATGCGTATGGTTCGGCAGCTGGCTACGTTAGGGGTTGGGGCACTCGAATCAGTGGCACAATGTGGTGCCGGCAGTTAACATTGCGTTCAGCAATCTTTCAACTAATCTTTGCTTTAAGTCAAACTGAAAATGCCCGTTGCCAAAAGTACACACTCCCTGGTCGGGTCTCGCGAAACACGACAGATGGTATTTGTAATCCCAGTGAATCTTCTGTATATCTTTTTACTATAAACTTTTTCAACTACTAAGTGATCTTAGTTTTTCGATTTACTAACTTATTTAGAATATATTTTACAAACCTTTTATTATCTCTGACCGAATTCTTAAAGTAGTCAAAATCATACAAGGTTGTAATTGTATAATCTTATGCTATTTAAATAAGAAAACAAAATGTGTCTGGTAGCATGTGTTATATATGTCGATGTATGTACGTATAATTTCTACATATATACACTACTTTTTCAACACCGATCTATCTGGTGGAGAACCTCGTCCTACGACCCAATTGTCACAGACATCACTGAAGTCTTAGGAGGGCCGTGGAGGTGGAAGGATGCTCCTTGTTCTTAAAGTGCTTCGAAAAAAGGCAAATAAATTAAATTCGTTCCTTCCGATCGATTGTGCTTATAGCAACTTCAGTTGCACTAAGTAAATAGTCGTTTGACCGGCGTAGTGAAAGGGTGTCTCTTTTTGGCTGTATAAAAAAGTAAAACGCGAGCTAGCCTCACTTGTAATCGACTTGTGTGTTACACCCATGCTTGACGATTGCCGCCAGAAAGAGATAAAAGACCAAGACGTTGAAATTAATCCAATCACTGACTTTTCAGACTGGTCGTCCTCGGACAAGAAACCTAAAGCAAAGAAAAGAAGGCAGACAAAAACGATACCTCTGAATCCGCCCACAAGGCGCAGTATATTGAAACAAGTCCAGAAGCAACTCATCAAGTGTCTACCATGAATTATCAAGCGCAAGTTGCAGAGCATTTCCCGCCAATTAACAACGGTCTTACAGCGCACCACTTGGATACAAAGAAAACACCAATGAAAAAAAAAAAGGAAATTTACAGATGCAAGCCTTCTATACAAGGAATATAAGTTTAACGACATTATCAGTGGCTCTAGAACGCTGGTTAAGGTCGTATTCAATGATATGTGTAAGGATAATACATTTATTAATGACAGTCCGCTTGAAAATCATGGGATAACTCTGTTAATGCTTTCGTACTCCCGAGGAAGAAGAGGCCTTATTAGAGTTATACCATCGAATTTATAGAAGAGACCATGCTCATGATCGTGAACGCTAAAAGCCAGTTTAAATATGAAAAAGCTAAAAGACAGATGAGAAAAAAAATCAATCTAAGTGTGACGATGACAAATGGCTACCTAGCGAGATCTTTTTACTCACCTTTGAGGGTCAAGAGTTGTCAAAGTTCTTTTACATTTTTAACCTTGCCGCACGTGTAACTCCTTAAGTTAGAAATCCTCTCTTATGTTACAAGTGCTTAATGTATGGGCATATCGGCTTAAAATGCCACAGTTAAGCTAGATGTTCCAAGTATGGAAATCTAAAACATGAAGACAAACCATGTAAGGGATAGTGCCGTGGTGTATGTACTGTCGAGACTCTTACAAAGTGAATGCAATTAACAAGGGCAAAGAATTTAAAGATCAGAATGTCATTCAGGTAATGATGGCTTATGACAACTTACCCTGCAACGAAACCGAAAAAATCGTCAAAGAAGTTTTGGAGACTTTCATCGTAAAGTTCATAATTTTCCTGTGCTACGTGAGAACGCCCTGGCTAAAATCTACAATCCAGTCACTACAAAATCTTTTAATGAGGTAGCCAAAAATAATACCAATAATAAAACTAACACTGGTACTAACATACCACCTATCAAAAACAACGGAACTACAGATTATCGCAACATAAGAAGGCAACCACAAAGCCAACCTCAGTTCCAGAACTTAAGTAGGCTCAACGCAAATACAACTGAAGATGTTAAACTTATAGATACAGTCACTTAAAAAAATCCGTTTTGAGCAGATGATAATAATGACGCTTGGCTCTCCAATACCCAGGATCTGCCAGCTGATCGTGTCGACTTTTTTTAAAAAAGATAAAGGCCAAAATTCTTCATGGAGAGGACTGCCACATGAAAGATTCACGTACGCAAGATCATTATAATGACATCGCCGACAAAAATAAGGAAAGCAGGACTGTCAAGAAGACGAAGAAAAACCATATGATCCCTCCTGCACACACCGGTATGCAAAGACCTCCAAATCAGACTACTCGAGGATCCAGGAAGTCATAACCAGCACTAAGACACCACTTAACTTTATTTTATCTGTTTATTTAACTGATTTTTCTTTCTTTCTTTTTTCTTCTCTTTCTTAACTTACTTTTATTCAGGCATCTCTTTTTATTTAATTTTAAAGTCTTACTACCATATAAACTCATTGTATACCTACTCAAACCTTTAGAATTCACCATGAATCAAAATTAAAAAATTCTACAATAGAACAGTATGAGCATTGAAAATAAAAAAGAATTTTTAAAATATGTACATAACTTTCAGGTAATTGCTGTGTCCGAGACTTGTCCGGGACCAGAGAACGAATACAAGATCAAAGGCTTCAACTCTGTTAAAAAGGGCAGACCCGACGGCGAGGGAGGTGAGGTGGCCCTATTTATTCATAAGGGATCGATTTTTGACGCAGTATCCTCAAATTAAGTACCATCTAAACTCGAGTCATGCTGCGTCTATGTTTAATTCTCGTTAAGTAATATCTACTTTGTGTCTATTTACAGACCTTCTAATCATCACCACAATTTCAAAGCGGAGGAATGGAACGCTTTCACAGACAAAGTAGGCGCTCTGCCCTCTTATGTGTTGCTAGGTGATATTAATTCACATCATAATCTTTCGATAAAAGATCATAACTGCCCCAATAGTAAAATATTTTTTGATGATTTTGATCCAGACTGTCTATACCTATTAAACGACGGATCCCCTACTCACTACATCCTAACCAGAAAAAAATTTAAACAATCAGCTATTGACTTGACTTTTGTTACTGCAAATATTGCACTTATTTCACAGTGGTTTATAACAGATGATTGGTGGGGCAGCGGTCACTACCCCATAATAATTACTCTCAACATAAACCCGACCTTTATTCCAAAATTAGACTATAGACTTATTCTTAAAATTATCTTGACCTAATTTCTACTCTATATTAGACAGCTTTGCTGGCTTTTTTAACAACATCAGCTTTATTAATTCTCTGGTACTCGAAAGGCATGAACTGTTTGTAGAATTTATTACTACTTGTATACTAAAATCCCTCATTGGGGCACAACCTGACTTTTACCACACTAAGAAAATAGCCGACCCTGGGGACCTTAAAACCTTAAATAACAACGATTTTCAAAATAGTAATACAAAAAAACATCACATGGTGGAATGATGAATGTGATAGGGCTGTTAGACTTCGTAAAGCAAAACTCAAGTCCATTAGATACAGAAGTACAATAGAGTCCTTTATTGTACATCAAAAAATAGTTTAAGTTGCTAGGGGAAATATAAAAAATAAGAAAACTGTTAGCTTTTGTGCTTACTGTGAATCCCTTGATAGATTCCCTAGTATTTCGGATATATCGAGTCAAATAAAATCTTTTCGTAATGGATTTGATGGACCTGCATTATCTATTACTGGCTAAGAAATCCTTGAAAACTCTCAGAAATGTTTAGATGACCTATGTCATCCTATTGCCGATAGGTTTCTTCCATGTAGTAAGAAATCCTTGGATATGCTCGAATCTTACATTAGGCAGTCCTCTTACTTGACCAATCCCTTTAGCTATAATGAGTTACTCTTTATAACGATTTTGAAAAAAGTCGCTCCTGCGTTGATAATCTGACTTGCTAACTGCCTTTATTCAAAACTATTTTAACAAGAATGAGAGCCTTGTTGGCATCTTTCGTGACAATAAAGGCGGAGTCGACAACGTGATACCTGATATACTAATTCAAGATCTATGGATACAGGCATTCCCAAATATATGATCTGTTTCATCAAAAATATTATCAATGAAGGAATCCTAATCCCAATAAATCTTGCAGAGGCAGCCACCAACTTGCGACTAGGGGACTACCGCAAGGAAGCGTTCTAAGTCCTACTCTTCATACAATTTACACTAGGAAATTATCGTCCATAGCAGGAAAACAATTAAACATCATTTGCTGATGATCTCACCACGACCATCAGAAGTGGTAATTTAATTAAAATGTTTAGGCAACTAGAAGTCGAAGCAGAGAGAATCTTCACACACCTCAAACAGAGAGGTCTTGAACTTTCCGCTGGAAATAGCCGACTAGTCGTATTTAATTCAAGGTCAAACAATTTTCTCTGTCCCTAGATAATACTCAGATATCGGTAGTTTAATCAGTCAAGTTTTTAGTGATGATTGACAGTAGGCTGGACTGGAAAACTCACATGAATCACTAAAAAATGCATTGCTCCCTTAAATGTTCCCTGCATACCTCTGCAAAACCTGGTGGGGTGCGAACACAGAACTACTGCTGAATCTCTTAAAATCGCTAGTTGGATGGAGACTCGAGTACTGCAACGATTTTGTATCACCGTCTTCTGCAACTTTATTCAGCAAACTAGAAGCTGTTCCAAATTCCGCTCGTCGTCTAGTTATGGGCTACAGAAAGAGTACCCCAATAAACATAATCCTGTCAGAATCCTGTATTCCCTATTTTGAATTTAGAGTACAATATCCATGTTAGAGATATGTACTTAAGCTGTTCTCTATCAAAGATAATCCGGTACTAACATCAATAAAAAAACTTCACACTTCCTGGGAGTTGTTCAGTCATAGTTACCACAAGCCTCTTATGACAGTGTTAGATTTGATTTTGACTCGCTGCTAAATTTGAGTGCCCAGGGCAGTACCGAGCTATGGCCCAGTTGGCGCTGCTCTACTGTACTGCGCCCGGCATATGGAGATGCTCTCTCTCTCTCTCTCACTTACTCTTTAAATAGGCTTCCTCGTTCATAGATAGATAAAAGATTGTGTCCAAATAAACTTTGATAGTTTCCAATTAAAACTCTGTATTAATTGTATTCACCCTGTGTACCCTATTTAATAAGTTAACAGGTTATGGGCCGTGTATAGTGCGTGATTTGTGCGTACACGTGGTGCATAAACGCGGAGTGGTTTCTTCGGTGCGCCTGCTTTCTCATTTTGTCTCTGTCTCCTCCCTGTCTACTTTTTCGCGAGTGTGCTTATCCGGTCGTGCAAACTGTCAGGCGAAGGAAAAGATCTGTCACCGGGAGCCTCTGAGCTGGAGCAGCGATCACCGTCCGACAACATCAGTTAGCCCGAGCAGTTTCCTGGATGTTTCAAACGAGACTAAGGTGGACCTGACGATCAGGAGGCAAGTGGTAATGCTTCCGTCGCTGCTCGATGAACTGAAAAGCGTAAAAAAGTTCAAAAAGTCGGGCGTTTCACGAATTTCGAATCAAAATAAACAATCTTGGGCTTCTCTTGTTCGTAAGATGATTACCTATAAGAATCCGAGTCCCAAAGACGTGTAACGACTTTGTATGGACGTATTTTAGGTATGTATAGATCAAATTAAGATAGTCAAAATACTCTGGACACATACATAATACGTTGTTAAAGGTAACTGATTTGTACGCAATTTGGTATGCAGGGGTTTTAGGGTCGCTGATTACGAATCTGATATCAAATTTGCTAATTTCAAGATGGCGGATCAAAGATGGCGGGAAAAATTATCGGAAGTTTACCGATTTGCACCAACATTTACATACAAATGTTTTTGGGTTCGCTGATTACGAATCTAATGTCTAATTTGCCGATTTTAAGATAGCGGATCCAAAATGGTGGACAACATTTTGGGTAATTTACCGATTGGGACCAACTTCGACATACAAATGCTTCGGGGTCGCTGATTACGAATCTAACGTCGGCTTTGCTAATTTTAAGATGGCGTATCCAAAATGGTGGACAACATTTTCAGAAATTAAACCCTAAGGGTGAAAACTACTACTTCACGTTTTTAAAAATAATGAAGCTAACAAGGTTCAATGTAATTTTTTTTCCGCACTTACTTTTCTTCAAAATGAGCAAATTTGCGATCTAATAGAAAATATATTTTATAATTTGTTATGCTCTTCTATCCTAAAAATTTTTAACTTGTCATTTAGCTCGACTTTAGATAATTTATGTAAGAGCGTATTAGAAATCTGTTTACAATATTGTAGGAGCTAGGTCGGAACCAAGATGATTTGGAAACGTAATAAGGGGTCTTTCTTTATGTCGTGAGGAGTAGCAAAATCCATAACACTTTGTACGTAACATATACAAAAATTTATTTCTTTTCATATTTTTTAGGTTGGCTAAGAAAGAGTAGAGAATACAATAGTTGAAAGCGAGAGCCGTGAGTGTTGATAGTAGAGTTGTCAGTTGCACTTCTGACAACCCTCCGTTAATTTTTATACGATATAGCTGGATTTTCATATATAACTTGATTAGTACTATGCCAGTGACACACACAGACACATACACACAAGCACACAAAATTAAGGCTTATGTATCAATGTTCATCTCAAAAATAAAAATACAATTATTGTGCATACTAATAGCTTACAATCTTAACTAATACATTTTAAAGTTATACATTATGACAAGATGGGAAGTTATTTTATATTATCTCGAGATAGGACGTACTTCGATAATATTTCGAGATAAGACGTTTTTTTAATGCACATTTGAGATGGGTCATTATTGTGTATTATTTTTAGATAGGGTTTTTTTTAAATATTTATTTGAGATAGAGCAATAATAATTTAAGATATTACTTATCCCAAATTCATTTTTGAGATAGGTCGTTCTTTTACTCAACTGACGAAATACACCTCGGCTGTAAGTACACCTCTTCTGTAAAGTACACCTCCACATAAAGTCGTAGGTTCAATACACTTCTGCAGACTGTATTTGGCTCTAAGTAGCAAAATAATCAGCATTACTTGGCAATAAACCTAGCTATCAATATAATTCTGATACCTGTATTACACAGGCATACACATATATGTATACATATAATGATTTTAATTAGTTTTAGGTTCATTAAAAAATAGTTTTTTTTTTAAGTTCACAATTATTCTATACTGAACGTAAACCTTAAATATATTATTTTATTAACACGAGTGCAATATACAGTTTCCAAAAATCATGTAATGTAATTATTTTAATCACATTAGTATGTAGATAAATATGTACGTGCTTTTTTACGTGAGTTTTTATACAGATTTTTTAACTTCCTCTTCCCTGAACTAAATGAATGTATTTATCAGAACAAGTACACAAGTGAGAAAAAGTATATGCATAAACCGTATAAAAGTGCGTATGTAAATGTTACGATTCACACGAAGCTTTACTTAAAATTATGTTAAAGAGAATCAAGTGCTGCGGGTCGTATTTCGTAAAGGGGCATCTTTATTTCATATTATCTTAAATTGACATTACATTATTTAGTTGCGTTACTTTTATATTAATGAAAGCAGTAGAAAAGATATTTTAAGTTTATCTGGCAAACAGTAGACTCATTTTTAGAAGCCATGTAACACATACATTGAAAGTGATGGTCATTTTTTTCATTTATAGTAATTTATCTTCTCTGAAAACAGCTTTTTAAATAATTTTATGCTTCTTATCGTAATCTGCAGCTTTAATTTTATAACATACTTGTTTTTTTTAAATTTACATCTGTTATTTCTCATACTATATAGAAATTAAAATCGTACGTTACCAGAAGCCCATGTTCATCTATAAAAAAAGTACCAATATATAATTTATAAAATCTTTTGAACGAATACGTTTAGCAGTTTTTTTTTAAAGTCATTCTGTATCTTAAAACTTGAACTATGAATCTGTGAGATTTTACCAAGATTCGAATACAAATTATTTACGATTGATCCGCCTATATAAACCCAAAAATCGACGGAGTTTCAGCCCATATTGATTTTTGACATATACAACTTTTCTTTATCATCTTTAAAGAATTAAAAAAGGTCGTAAGATTGTTTTATATCGATATAAGGCATTACACGTAACAGGATACCATAAATAATATTGTCTCTTCCGACCTTTCCGAATAAATATTTCTCCATACAAAACCGATACTGTAATTATTTCAGATTTTTACATAAAAATCATGTGTTTCAAAGGCAGTCAGAAAGCTTAAATCTTCTATTAGATCACAAATTTGATAATTTTGTAGAAAAGTAAATGCAGATAAAAAGATGCACTTAACCTTGTTAGCATATTGTTAAAAGCATGTAGGAGTTATTTTCGACCTTATTACAGGGTTTTTCGGTTATATTCCAAAAAATTTGTACACCATCTTGAATCCGCCATTTTAAAATTGGCGAATTCGATATCAGATTCATAATCAGCTCAAAAATATTTGTATGTCAAAGTTGGTGCAAATCGGTAAACTTCCGAAAATTTTGTCCGCCACCTTGGATCCAGAGTATTCGGACTATCTTTATTTGCTCTATATATACCTAAAAAACATATATATGGGGCAAACTTTATGGACGTGAGACCCTATGCTAGCCAAAATTTGGTGAGGTTTTTTAATTGTTTAAAATCGCAAAATGTAGCTTGGAACATCTAGTTTTTAATGCCGAGTGGCAGAATATGATCATCTAATATGGCGCGGCCAATATGGCGGTCAAAAGTCGTAAGCACAATTGAAAAACAGCACTTTCACTTAATTTA
>JAPYYV010009103.1:0-12145 GCA_030522625.1 Copidosoma aretas | reverse complement strand
GGACGTGCTGATGCAGCTGCGGCCTTACGAATCAACTTATACACACAAGCTCTTTTAAGCGTGAAGGTTAGGTTTCACATAGTTACCGATTCATCTTGGTTACTTTAGAAAAATCCTTTTTTTTTTTTTTTTTTTTTTTTATCGCTTCCAAGTATTGTTTTATTTTGTATTATTATTTTGAAATATAAGCGTACCATTGCATTTTAAGTTATTAATAAACTTACTGCGGGGAATCGGTGTTTTTTTTAGATTTTATTAAATATAAGAAATACAAAGAGCCGTCAAGCAAAATGTTTTACTCTTAGCCCACTAATTTGTCTAAAATTTAGTAAAAAATTTCTTCTGTTACCAATAGTCCCGTCGCAAATGACAAAAAACCACGAAAATCTTTTTTTTCGTTCTGTTTGAATATCTATTGTTGGAACACAATTATGATGCTTGAAATTTATCAAAATATAGTTTACGTTATGTGTAAGGAGAAGTCATAAACTTTTCTTGATCCGCTGGATAGTTTACGTACAATGGAATTTGCATCTAAAAAAACTTTAAAGATTCAATTTGTTCTAAGATTTCTTAAAGTATCGTACATTACCGTATTTGATTTTACATCCCAACATTATCGTATGTTTCATTATTTAATTATAAAATTTATGATGTCTTAATTTCATTGAATTGCTTGAATTTTTATGCAAATTTAAAAAAAAAAAAAAAAAATGCTGTGCGACCAATTGTTGCAGAGATACTTTAAAAAAAAATTTCTGTCAATTTTGTTTATCAAAATTAAGAAATTAAACAGAAGTACATTGTGTTTAAAGCATAATATTTTTGAATTAAGCTGGAAAATAAAACTTTCTTCATAAGTCTTCTTAATGGTCATTTTTATGTATCACAAATGCTTGGTTGCTAGTTAAAACAAAATGACAATGAAATCAGATATTTAAATTGCATTAGTGTTAGGTATGAAAAGAGCTTGAAATATGATTTGTTTAAGATTTAATAGTGTTTTATCTATGATTTAAATCTTATGCATAACAACTTTTCATTATTTCTGAATGTGATGTAAACTTAAAGAAAAAAGTAGTCTACTCAATTGGGCACGACATTTCTATTGACTACAAACGTATTTGAGGTGGTGTATCTTTCAAGTAGATCACAAAAAACATTTACATTATATATTTACATCAATCTTCAAATTCGATTTTAATCGCGATAATATGAATTTTGTTGCGTTCGTATTTATCTTCCAAATGATTTTTATGTTACTTACTCTTTCATAACCAACGAAACAAAAGACAAATAATTCTGCCTTTAAAAAAATATTGTTTTATTTCAAACAGGATATTTTCATTTTCATTTTTTTCAATAAATCATGAAAGGACTTAAAATTTCTGCCATAATACTATGAAAACAAGTAACACATCATTAAAATAGTTATTTATGCAACAAGTGCGGGAAAGACGATTTCCCGCACAAGTAGTGATTGACTTGCACGAGCTACCGGCATCGGACACAAGTGCGAGTCAATTACATGAGTGCGAAAATCGTCCGGCACGAGTTGCGGACAAGATTTTTCATGATATGTGTGAGGAAAATTGATTAATGCTCCAAGTAATTCCAGATACCTAATCAATTATTTTTACTACCGAATTAATAATACTTACACTTCACGTTTGACACTTATTGCCTGGATATGCATATGGATACTTTTTTATTGACCACGCAATTTTATACTTGAGTGAAACTTGTGCTAGTTTTTTTATGCATGATTTATACGAAATAATAATTCACGACGAAGGTTGTGCGATTTTCAGAGGTGGGAGCTCTTGGTGGGGAGAGCAGGAGGCAAAGCCCTCCCGCTGAGAAACATCGAACGGATTCGATCAGTAAAAAAAAACGCAAATTCTTAAATGAGAATCAGTAAAAAAAAACGCAAATTCTTAAATGAGATTACTGTTAAGATGAAATAAAATAAAAAGATTTTGTACTACTAAACTGTTACCAATACAATTACACTATTTTACTGTGCGATAAACTTCAAAATCCGATGAAGTAAGTAGTTACTCGAGAAAATATGCAGAAAATAAGGATCGCTTTTCAAAGAAAAATAACTATTCTCTATAGAACTCTAATAACTCGCTCATGATACTATACAGAAACAAATTTCTCTATCTTACAAATCACTATACTAATATTATTTTAAACTTTAAATTTTATCATAAAATTTGTTTGTTATCTTGTTCGACACAACATTTTTTTGCGGTGGGGAGAAATTTTTGTAGACTGATTTCCTACCCACTGTGCTAGAAATCAGTGTGGAAAAATTTTTCTGCTCTGGTTTTCTACACACTATGCAGAAAAACAGTGTTAAAAATTGTTTCTGCACAGTATGTAGAAAAACCGTGTATACAAAATTTCTCTACACTGTTTTTCCACACACTATTATGACGAAAATTTTAATAAGGATTTGAAGCATTTTTATTATAATTTAACAGTGACTTGTGTTTTAAATGTAATTTAACTAAAATTTGAGGATGTAATCTTGAACTACATATTAAAAAGGTATCCGTCAACGATTAAACTTAGTGAAGAAATATTTAGCGACTATTGTACGGTTACGATACTAGCATTGAAATATTTACATGCACAAATAAATAATATATCCTTCTACAATAATGAATTAATTAAAATTTTTTTATTCATTTAAATTTATTCTTACAACGATTGTAAATTGATTGTAAGATTTTGATTTGCGATAATTGTGACTTTGTTAATAGCTAGACATATATAAGTAATAGCTTCATGTCCATTAAAAAAACGAATCAATACTTCTTTCTCATGTATCAAAATTTTGACGAATTGGTATGAAGCACATTTTAAACTAATAATAAACCAAGTAAACATTAATAAAATAAAAATTTTGGTTGAAGCAAGTTTCCAATATTAAAATAAAATACAAATAGATTATTTAATTGACCTAAGCTCTTTGGAATTTATTACTCATTGTTTGAACTGTTATAAAACGTGAAGATCAAGATTTTATTTCTCTGCAAAAGTTAATTGAAACGGACTAAATCGACGTAAGAGATGCGCAAACATGTTTATACACATTGTTGTAATTTTCTAATGTGTCACTCGTTATTAATAAAAAATAAATCTGTAAAAAGAATGAATTACATATATTGTGCTTATACATATACATCTTAAATGTAATAAGGTAAGTACAGGAACACTCAAATTTAAAGAGATAAATTATGTCTGAAAGACAGACTAACTCTTCAAAAAACAGTCGGTAAGGGCTGTAGCGAAAACATTGATTCGTTGGCAAATAAATAGCAGATAATTAGCAAAAAAATACCCCGCAAGATTTGTTTGGATACGAGCAAGCGCTTAACAGATAAAGCAATGGCTGCGCTGGCTTTAGTTTCTAGTGATCTTGATTATTGATATTCGATGACAGATGTGGCAAATCAATTCTTTGGCAAATAAATAGCAAATAATTAGCAAAAAAATATCCCGCAGGATTTGTTTGGGTACGAGCAAGCGCTCAAGAGATATAGTAATAGCTACGCTGACTTGAGTCTCAAGTGAGCAGGACCATTCTTTCTCGGCACAGGCTGCAGCAAAAAAATTAATTTATTGGTAAATAAATAACAAATAATTAGCGAAAAAATTCCTCGCGAGATTTGTTTGGATACGAGCAAGCGCTTAACAGATTCAGCGATGGCTGCGCTGGCTTTAATTTCTGGCGATCTTGATTATTGATATTCGATGACAGATGCGGCAAAAAAATCAATTCTTCGGCAAATAAGTAGCCAATAATGAGCATTAAAATAAGGTATAGGAAACAAAGTGGCCCTATGACTTGGCTACGCTAGCTTCATATACACGAAAACTACTATTTTTTACCAGAACAAGTGAAAACAGTAAAAATTACCTTAACGACAAGATGCAACCAGATTACCGATAAGTAATTATAATAACCCTGGTATTGTCCATTTTTAAATATAGTTAAACTTTTTTTTAAGATGTTCTTTTTTTTTATCATAAAGTCTATTATAAGGAGTACAGTAACCATGTGTTATTTTTGCTAAAAAGTCATAGTATTCAATCGCAAATAAATGGGAGAGAATTAAATACGAGATGTCAGTTCCGTAACATCACTATCTTCAATAAATCGGTAAAAATTGTTAAAAGCTTTTTTTATGCTTCGCACCAAGTCAGGGTATTTGTTGTGATGCGGGAAAGTATCTGTAAAACGAACAGCCATACAAATCCACCTGGGCGCCTGTGATGCACGAAAGTATGTACGGGAATTACGAGTTGGAAAATTCATAGGTGCATAGTTCAATTGTATTATTTTGAAATTTTTTCAAGATTGCTTTGGGTAAACATAAAAATAATTTTTGTGTTGACACTTTTCTCCGAAATCGATAGTTTTCGAGTAAAAAATTCACAAAGATTGGAAACTTGGAGGTAATTACGCATATTTTTTTAAACTTTGGAAATTTTTCAATCGAAAACTGACTTTTGAGAAAAAATTTTAAAAATATTTGGTCTCTATTGTTGTCCAGAGCATAGAAAAAAAATTTTTTTGTTGAAAATTAATTTTGCATATCGTCTGGTGTAAGGGTGGTCACTAAAACAGCATCTGAGATGATTGCAGATCAGAAACTATTTAGCATCCATTTCGGATAATTTTGGATGCGATTAGTGCAAGTTTCGGCGGCATCACCCATTCCAAAGAACAACGAAGTTAAAACAAATAATAACCTCCTATCTGCTTGCGTTCTTGGGAAAATTTAAAATTTGAGGTCAAGTAAAATTTGTTGGTTAGGTTTTCCTTTTTTGTACCTAATGAATATTTTTCTCTGATTTTGTTTTAGCAAACAAAGAAAATTAAAAAAAAAATTAACTTTGTATCTGCTTGCGCTCTCGAGATATTCCAAAATTTTGGGTTTACTAAAACCCATAGGTTAGGTTTCCATTTATTGGCCTAATAAATGTTTTTTCCTGATTCTGTTAAAGAAAAAAAAAGGAAATACAAAAAAACCATGGCTTGCGTTCTTGAGATAATTCAAAATTTGAGGTTAAGTATAATATACAGGTTAGGTTTTTATTTTTTGCACCTAATAAATATTTTTCCGTGATTTTGTGTCAAAAAACAAAGAATTTAAAACAAATAACAACCTTCTATCTGTTTTCGTTTTCAAGATATTTCAAAAAAGGTTTAAGTGAAATTTGTAGGTTGTCATGATTTTTTTGCCTCATCAATATTCTACCTAAATTCTGTTTCAAAAAACAAATAATTTTATATAAAAAACAACCTACATTTTTTTTTTGTTCTCGAGATATTAGGTTTTGAGTAAAAAAAAATCGAAATAGCCAACTGTGCGGCCTCTCGGTATGGCCATTTCTAGGATTTAAAGTTCCAGATAAAATTTTGCTGTCATCAGTCTCTTCTCGTTTTGTTTGCCACATGGTTAGTAACCATTGGAGTTTTACAGGTGATAAATCAAAGTAAAATCGCTTTAGGATTTTCTACGTGTAGTTTTCCTGCGTGAGTGTAATTGTTTTTTTCTGTCAGTCTCTTACAATTTTAATACCTGAGAAGTTTCCGGTTTCCCTTAAGTCTGTCATTTCAAATTCCTATTTCAGACCCATTTTGATTCATACCAGTTTTCGGTCATCATTGCTTGCTATCAACATGTCGTCTTCGTATAATACCAGTAGCAGAAATTTATCTTTACAACTCCAAGTGAATAGGCAAGGCTCACTGGAGTGTGCAGTCAATCCAATCTTCTTGGCGGTCTCTGTGAATTGTTCATTCCAGTGTTTGGAACTAACTTTCAGTCCATACAAGGCTCGCTTAAGCTTGCACATTTTGGTCTTATGGCCAGTCTCTGAGCATGTTACTTCTCCGGAATTTCTATGAAGATTTTATCATGGATAACTCTGTTGAGAAAAGCTGTCTTGACATCCGGTTGACATGTGATCAAGTCATATTTATGTATAACGACCAACACCGCTCTGATTAATGCTAATCTAGATACGGGTGCATAGATTTCTTGCAGATCGTAAGAATTCATGTCTTTTAATTCTCTGATCACCAGTCTCGCTTTATGTTTCACGGTCCCATTACTGTCACTTTTCCTTTTAAGGTAGTAGTTGACCCAAAGTCACGCATGCGCAGTAGACCTTACACGGGCAGGACAATCTTTTGCATGTGTACGTACTCATGCCTCGTTCTACTTCTATATAGATATATTAGCTCTGCTAAGCTGTGGTATTCAGTGAAAATTTCAATCTTTTGATCAAGATTATTCAAAAAGCATACCGCTGTGCATATTCATTTTGAACTATTCGATGTATCATATTATTTTACGTAATCTGTTAGTTTTCTGTAAAGATTCATCGTTTTTTGGCTGAGTAATCGATGTTTACGTTGCTTTTGGAATGACTTTTTCTATGACGCGCGTACTAAAACTCTGAACTTTGGAACGCAATATTTTTGTTTAGGCACTGCTGAGCCTTTTGAAATCTTAACAGTAGATCATAAATAGTTTAAAGAATACATGCTTAAAATTTCAAGAAATTTCGTCTTGTCATTTCATCAACTACTACCTTAAAAACCCGAGAGCCAATTATGTTAGGCTTTCGTCCCTTTTTATCTTGAATTGGTCAATCAACGATCTCCCATACTTCATTTTGTGCATAGACTTAAGTTCTTCGTCGATTGCTGTTTTCTAGTCACTCTTTTCACATGTGTTCATGGCTTCTTTGAAACTGGACAGAAAAAAAACTTCTGAATTTCCGCCAGAAAAACATGAATAAGCTCATCTTGAACTTGAGCAATTGGACAGTAGTATGACACTGTCTCTTCTTCGAGATTTTCATGGTTAAAGGCGATCTGATTGTTAAAATCTGTCGCTACTTGCATTCCTGAAAATCTTACATCGAGCACAGGCAGTCTGGCTTTAGCAGTCTCTTCCTTTGGTACAGTCTCAGTGATGATTTTCCGAGGTCTTTCTCTGCCTCTTTTGATTTGCTGCTCTCCCCCTGTTCTTTTGAACTCCTCTATCTCAAAAAATTTCACCAGCCTTTTTTTTTTATCAATAAGTTCAGAAACATACTGCCAATCTTTTATACCATTTTTTTTATACACGTCTTTGTACACTAGTCTCTTGTTGAATCTGATGTCTCTGCTTTCATCAAACTTGCCGGTTTCTGGTTTGAGCACAGTGTACCCAGTGAATGTATAACCCACGAGTACTGTTCGTCGTCCTGTGAATCTTAATTTTGGTGCTGTCCTTCTTTGTACTGTCACGTAGGCCATACAGCCGAATCTTTTCAACTGTCTCATGTCGAAATTCCGGTTTGGAGCAAACTTACGAAGCGAGATTTGCACGTCAATAGATTTGTGTGGAGTACTGTTGTATGCATATACAGCAGCTGTCAGAGCCAGGCCATACACATTTTCGGGTAATCCAGAGTCATACGTATATGCTCTAGTTTTCTTTTGAATGGTTTGATTCAGTCGATCGGGTTTGCCATTTAGCTCTAGCGTATCTGGGCTGGACACTTGCAATTCTGCACCCAAAATACGCAGAACTTCCTGAGTGTATCCTCTGGTAAATTATGTCCCTTATTCCGTTCTCAAATAGCACATTTCAGCGTCATAGTCTAAAAGATATATAATTGTTCTTACGAATCTCTCTAGGTACAAGCCGGTTTTACTCTTAGATTTTATGGGGTAGACGAGTGTCAGTCTCGAATAATCGTCCACGAAAACGGCTATGAACCTATATCCACTGGGATGAGGTTTTGGTCTTATCGGTCTCATGAGGTCGGAATTGATAATCTCCAGCGGTATCTGAGATTTCGTTCTCGCGGTTTTAAAGAGAAGTCTGTTGATCTTTGAGATCAGACAGATTTTGCATAACGAAATAGACTCATCAAACTTGACATTATGAATATCCAGGATATCTGGAAACTTCCAGTCTCACACATCATAGCTTTATTATCTTTATCTAACTTTTCATAATTACTTGTAAAAGGCTCTCACTGATTAAATATTCTCAATGTTCGATTTCCTCGACGTCATACAGTTTTCTGCCATGAACTGAACATTCGAAGTCCATTTCAGTTCTGTCGCTGTCAGTCACATTTTTGTCTGTCACAGTATTACCCATACCAATTTAACTATTATTTTTAACGTCATTATTTTCAAAATCACGCATAGTTTCATTTTCGAAGTCATTATTTATGTCAATCTGTGCTGTCACGCTGCGCGTCTAATATCTTGGCCTCTTGTTATTACCTGTCGCTAAATAGGCTAACCTCCTTTTATTTCTAATTGTACTTTCAGTCTCATTTTTACTTCGATCGAATTCTAGATCTACGACCCAGTAGGGCTGCTTATAAACTCCGGTTAAAAATATCTCGTTTGATCTCGGATCATAGACGGCGATTTTATTATTGTTCAAATATTTAGTCATCCTGGATTCAACAAATTTTCTGAGAGATATCAGATTTTCAGCGAGCGTTTCAGCACAAATGACGTTGTTAAGTTTTACATCACTATTATCATTTGTACCTATAAATAAACCTCCCTTAGTTCTAAGATCGGCTGCTGGGTCTCCATTGGCACATTTAATGACTACGGATTCAGTCTCAAAAAATTTATTAAAATTTAGTTTAGAATTAACCAAGTGTTCGGTCGCGCCAGAATCAGTAATAAAATTAATTAGATTTTTAGAATCAAGATTTGAAGTTTGGTCAACTCCAGCAAGACGAGAGAACAGGGATGAAGGAGTCACATCTTCAGATTTAGGCTCACCTTTATTATTACTATTGTTGTTTTTCTTTTTGTTGGAAGATTTGTTCTCCTTGGGCTTGTCGTCGTTTTTATTATTTTTACTCTTTGATTTCTTAGGCTCGTCTCCTCTGTCTGAGTCATTTTTGCGCTTGTTATTATAGAAATTTCTGAAGTTGTGACTGTCTCTCTTTTCATCACGTTTAAAGTCCTAAAGTCGGTTATTACAATTATTCTTATTATTACTAGGTTTACCTCGACAAGTAGCCTTAGGCTCGATCACTTTCTGAAAGAAGTTTAAGCACCTGTGGCACTGCTTCGTGCCGTCCTTTCTTCCGCATTTATATGCATATTGTCCATTTGCGTCACACTTGAAACAGCGGTCACCGTCCTGGTTTGGACCTGCCTAGCTCGATGATCAGTGACAGCTATCTCGTTCGGTTTCACACGGCGATTTTCTGCATCTAGAAAGAACTTTTTAAAATCGTTATAGTTTAATTCTTCTTCATTATTACTTTCTTTTGCGAAGTTAACGATCTGTAGATCCCGAACTGATCCAACGGTAGCATTGTGAAATGCGTTACATTTTTCGTCCTCGGGTAGGCTTTTATTTTTGGCGTTGTTGTTAAACTGTCTTACTACGTCTTGAAAATGGTCATAAAACTGTGAAGCTGCCTCTTTTGCAGGTTTATACTGTATTGTGTATAATTTCTTCCTGATTGCATTAGTGATCAGATTAAATTCACTACGTTGAATTTCCTTTATTATTTCCGTGGCCAGAGGCTTGAACTTGCTTGGTATGAAGTCAATGCATATGCATCAGTGCTGCCACGAGTGATAGAATTACTGGTCATGGTATCATTACCTTAATATTGAGCGCTGGTACTATAGCTAGTAATTCTATCACTCGCGGCAGCACTGGTATGCATGTGTGGGTGCAATTTAATTGCACACACACACAAGCTTAAAAATAATTCTGTTCGACAAAATCGAGTATAGAAGCCGCGTTCTACATATTAAATATTGAATAATCGAACAAGATGTAGTACGGGAGTCTAATTAAATTTAAATATTTCAAATTTAGCCTCAGTTTTGGAATAAATTATAAAAGGAAATGAAGCTAAGATATCAGGCTAAAAATTATTAAAAAGTTGACAATCGCGATAGTATTTTGTAAGTGACATCGTATTTCCGTCGGTGGGTCAAGTCTCTCCATGTATTTAGTACACCTATACCTCGTATATAGGCTCCGCCCACCAGTACGTTTTCCCGCTTGTTTGGTGTGTTATATATGTAGCTGATATATATGTACCCTATGTTGGTATGTATGTAATCTGTATAGGTACACCAAATACATGGAGAGACTCGACTTACCGACGAAAATACGCTAATGCCACCACAAAACTATATCGTGATGCACGACTTTTTGATAATTTTTTAGCCTAATATCTTAACTTAATTTCCTTTCATAACTTGATGCAATACTTTGGCTAAATTAATATTTTAACAATTCAATGATTCACCATACTGTTTTAGGTGGATCAGCTGATGGCATCATCAATAAGCAGCTTCCCAATTCTCCCACCAGAGAGCTCATGAGTCGGCTGTCACAACAGTGGTCAGAATCGGGTTTTTTTTTTCTCAAAATCGTAAATCTCTAGAACGGAGTAAGGTAGGACGATAACACTTTTTAAAGCTTGTAGGTTATTAAATTATTAGTACAGAATAACTATAGTAAACACTACCAAGCCGCTTTCTAACCTACAAAAACTGTAATAATGACGTAAAAAAAAAAAAATTATCAACTTGAAATCGTAAATATCTTAAACAATAAAATCCAGTATAATGAAACATTCTTTAGTCAGAAGCTTATGTATCGAGGAGTGCTGAAAAATCTTGAATAACGTTTTCCAAATATATTCTAACCTACAAAACTATTAAAATAACGTGAAAAATGATTATTTTTTGAATAGAAATCATGAATATCATTAACAACTAAATATTATAACTCAAAGCATACTGTTACTTAAAGATATTATGTAAGACAATTTATAAATAGGATTAAGAACATTATTAAATCTTTTCCTAACCTACAAAACTGTTAAAATTTATTGAAAAATCGTTATTTTTTCAATTAAAATCGAGAAACTTCTGAAACAATTGATACAGTACTATAAAAATTACTGTAGCTTACAACTTTCGTAATTAGTAAAGTAAAGAAAGTCGAAATAATATTTTGTAGCCGTTACCTAACTTACAAACTTGTCAAAACCACGTAAAAAATGGTAATTTTTTTTATTTAAAATCGTGAATCTTCCCAAAAAATGTAAATTGTAATTTAAAACTTACTGTTGCTTGTAGCTTCCATATAAGAAAATATATAAATAGTATAAAAAACACATTTAAAGCGTTTCCTAAGAAACAAATTTGTAAAATTTTCGAGAAAATTTTTATTTTTTCAATTATAATTGTGACTTTTCTGAACCAGTCAATAAAGTACTATGAAACTTAATGTAGCTTGTAGCTTATGTATTAAGTTGTTTAGAAAAAGTATAAAAAACATTTTCTAGTCGTTTTCTAACCTACAAATTCGTCAGATTGACATGGAAAATAGTTATCTATTCAAATAAAATAGTGAATCTCCCGAAAAACTCAATACAATTTCATGAAAGCTACATCTTATGTATTCAAAAATATGAAAAAAAGGATTGATAACATTTTGTAGCCGTTTCCCAAACTTAAGATCTGCCTGAGTCACGTGAAAAATCGTAATTTTTCTACTTCAAATCCTGAATCTTGCGTGTACATGAATATAATATTATAATACTTTTGATAATCATTACTTAAGGACGTTTATGCCAAAATTACTTTATGTACGATTGTCTTGAAAGAAACCGTACCCTGTCTCTCTCGTTGCTTCCCAATGTCCCTCAACTTCGTCCCGTGCACACACTAAGTTCCCCGCGGACTCCCTTTTCTCGCGTCTCGACTCTATTCGTACACTGTCTCTCTCGCTCTCTCTCTATCTATATATCGCGTGCTATGATCCGGCTCAATTGAGGTATCGACTACTACTGCCTCACTTTCCTGCTCTCGGCTACATCGGCTAGTGCTGCTGTCACTACTCGTGCCTACTCCCGTCCCTCTCGCTCTCACGCGCACAGACACGCATACATATATCTTCCTATATTATATAGTTGTATGAACAAAAAAGAGTTCTAGCCCCCCCCCTCGCTCCCCCCCGCTCCCCCTCAAATCACGTAGTTATTCGTTCATTTTTACGTGATTTCTAACCCAATTTTTTTGGGGTTAGCTCCCCCCCGCACCCCCCGG
>JAPYYV010009102.1:0-24143 GCA_030522625.1 Copidosoma aretas | reverse complement strand
GGGGGTTATTTAGTGGGTATTGGGGGATCCTTTCTGTTAGATTTTTTTTTTTTTTT
Organism: Copidosoma aretas; assembly: GCA_030522625.1. NCBI lineage: Eukaryota > Metazoa > Arthropoda > Insecta > Hymenoptera > Encyrtidae > Copidosoma > Copidosoma aretas. The sequence goes on along the minus strand of JAPYYV010009102.1, from coordinate 24,087 downwards.
TTTTTTTTGACATTAACAGAAATGATTCACGTTGAGTTCCACACTACCGTAGACCCTGCGGTGTGCGTAAATGCATTTTTCCTCCTACCACAAAAAAAAAAAAAAAAAACTACTACTACTACTACGACTAATACTATTACGTCTCCTTTAACTACTTAGAATCTACTGTTCCTGCTACTGTTACGACAGCAATATTGAGAATGTACTGTATTACACACATTTGTATGCAAATTTATTAATACGTATCCTGCTATTTTAAGCAGGGTTATAATGTGCACAATCTAAGATTACTAACTAAGTTTTTTCTAGTACAAAGTTTCACAAGTATACTTTTCATATGATATACTTTTCTGTATAGTGTTGAGAACTATTTTAAAAATATTTCAAGTCCATTAAAACTTCTATTTGAGTTTGGGTTATACTCACCTAAAATAACACGTGACCCTTCGTCCTTTGTTGACACATTGTGAGGCTCAGGATAGTTGCTGAAATCAGAGCATAATTATTTTAAATAAATTTTGTATTTATATGCATAGCTGTATTTTGAAAAATTATCATTGCAGTTTATATTTAAAACCTTAGTCTTTGTAATTTTTTATGCTGTAATTTATTATATCATATACTTATACGATGTTATCTCACGAGCGATTTAATATTTTCGAAAGCAATAATTGAGAAAGGGTACACTGTAATTTGGTTTTTTTTTTCCTCTATTTGGTCATCTGTTTAAAAGCTTTTGAAAATTCTTAGGCTGCTACAGATTTTCTGCTTTAACATATTTGTATTTTTTTTACGCTAGCGTCAATGATCAGTAATTCCGCTACAGCTTTAAGATGTACCAGTGTACAATACGGTTTTTTTTTACTGTAATAACACTAAAATTTAAATTTTAAGGGTTTTCATTATTATTTTGCATTGAAATTGACTTGGTTTCATTTAATTATCAATAAAAAAAACCACCGACTAAGGTGAACCACGGCTGGAACAGTTAATACTGTGTGTACTATGTTGTTTTCACCACACACTGAATTCCAGCATACCTCCTTTCCTCTCTTCGCTCGAACCACCATACATTAGCAGTTGATATTTTGCTCTGCAACATAATTATATTCACGAGTGTACAACTATACTAAAATTGTTGCTACTTTTTTATAAACCCTAACATGGTTTATATACAGCGTTTTATCTGCTCTACGCCTGTATTTGCAAGTGTTTAATCTTTTATGTATGCATAAAAGTTTTTAGTATACGCTCTTATTTGTTAGGTACAACCAATAATTTTGCCGTTATTAAGCTATGATACACACATTAATACTTTCGTACATTGTTAATACTCGTACATACAAACAAGTTGATTTTAGTAAAATAATGCTATACAAAATAATTGGAGGTCAGGGACACCCGGCAGAAGTATACGTTTAAAGTGATATATTGCTGATCGTGGATTTAATAAATTTGGGTAATGTAATGGTATAATCTTAATATAGTAATAATAAAATGATAAGTTTTTTTTTTAAAACCAGCGCAAACTATGGCGATGGTAGGAGTTAGGGAGGGGGGAAGCAGAGAGAGAGACACGTGGCACACAGTGACATTTAAAAAATTTAGCTCCTTTCTCATACACATCAAGATATTCATTCGTCAATTTCCTATTTGGGTAAGAAATAATCCTTTTCTTAGCGTTATATGTTTGCAAAATGTATTTAAAATTTACTATATGATACTTGTTATATTTCAACATTTTCTGCTGTGTTTTTTTTTAATAGTTCTATATTTTTTTGAAGATAGTTTCAAGTGTCTGACAAATCCGCAACTTTATTATTTATTTGTAATCAAAAGATTTTCGCGTGGACAACAGTACAACTATTTATACAAATAACCACCTAGTCTAACGCCAGAAGAAAGGTTCCTTAAGAACACGAAAGACACCTGGACTTTAGTTGTAGCATAGTATATTTACCAGAAAAAATTTAAAAACACATTACAAACTCTTTATAAAATTAATACATCCAGCAATGATCACATTATCAATAATGTCTAAGGGACGATATGCGGAACACATTGAAAAGCTTGTCCTTCAAGGGCTGACTTATGGTATTAGACTAATATGTAGTAAGACGTGCATTATGAGATGAGCGTGAATAGACAGATAGGAAGGAGAAGTCAAAGCAGTGGGTCAATCGCTGCACATAGCCGTTCCCAAATCTTTCGATCATGATAGAACCTTACTAAAATCAATCTTAGCCCTTATTTTACCAGCATTTCTTGACCGAAAGGTCCATCCGACGTATAAAAAACCATTGTACTAGGTATGGTGTAAGATAAGAACATTTTTTTTCTTGTGTAAGGAAAGGAAACATAGCGCAAGTGCGGTCAAAGAGAAATAGATTGCGGGAGAAAAAAGACACAAAAACCGAATGACTTGATTAAAAAAAAAAAAGAAAAAATATTAAAATAAAATACAAGAAAATAGGATGAAAGAAGCAGGAAATACAGGAGACCGAAGTTTTAATATTATTACAGCGAGCCTACGACAAACACCTACACAAAGTATACAGCTTTACCAAGAGCTAGAGAAGAGAAAATTGGAAGGACTATTTTTTCAATATCCAGCACGTACACATACTAGGACTGAAGGTAATTTTAGATGCGATAGATATTGATTATTTCTACCATCGCCACGATCACAATCTGGTAGGTGACTTATAATTTACATTTTATTTTTTCCGGGCGCCGAGGAACTTGTGCCAGAGGAACCAACTCCGTTAATCCACAATTTAAAATAAGAACTACTCATCTTAATCAATCATCGTTGTCAGTAAATAATATAAAGTTATTTACACACATATACAAACACATTATTAACAAATGCATGTTTTATCCACTTCAGATACTTATGTATATTTGTCATGCGTGAGACAGAATTATAAACTTAATCTTTTTATTACAAGTATGTAAAGATTAGGAAGTAAATCAAACGACATGATAAAAAATATACAAATATTAGGAAGCTGTTATCTTTAAAAAAGTACTTCTTACTGGAAACAATTATGAAATAATTTAGTACAATTTACTTTATCGGCCTTCGCTATCAAATTTTCAAGGTATGATGTTAATACGATGTCTGGTAATGCAGATACATTTCGTATTCTGCAAAAAAAATAACATTAATATAATTTTCAAATTATCTTGACCTGGAGTCAAACCAGGAACCCTCCATTCTCTAGACAGAGTGTGTTAGACAGTTAAGCCACCGAGGCCTCCGGTATCTCCTCGTCGTTTTTATCATAGATGTATATTCGAGCCTTAACGAAATATTTAATTTTGATGGTGAGTGATTTTATCTATAGCAGGGTAGTTTATTTAGTAATATTTACTTTATCGGCCTTTGCGATCAAATTTTCAAAAGATGCTGTTCAGACAATGTCTGATAATGCAGATACATTTTGTATCCCGCGAAAATGATAAAATAATATATAAACCTCTCCCTTAATTTTTAAAACTCCACAAAAAGTACAAAAAACAGAATGACAATAATTATTGACCATAATGTGATCAAACTAATGAAAAATTCATTTATAAAATATTTATGAACTCTCTCCAATCTTTTTTTTTTGGTAAATAGTTACGTTTTGAATATACATTGATCATTTTCCTTCTCATAATTCTCAAAATTATAAATAACAGTAGTTTACAAGATGTCAGCGAAAAAATTTTGTAAATGTCTCATAACAATGAAATTCTATAAATAATAAACGATAATAGTCACACACTAATTCAATTGATCAAACCATTAACCTTGTGATTTGTTCATAGTAATAGAAAATGCTTAAACTAGTAGAAATAATATTCTATACAAAATAAATGGTAGAGACGATGCATTTGCTGTAAATAAAGTAATACGATGAATAAAAACTTTCGTATCAACTTTTTCTTCAGGTATTATTAATCCTATAAAATTGTACTTGAATAACTTGATAATTTGAAGACGTGCACCGTTACATTAACTGTGTGCTTTACCTAAATTCCTTATGAGCATTAATATGGCCACTAATATTAACTGCAGCTTATGTTGTAGGAGTTTTTCTTCAATACTGTTTAATATTTTTTAGGTAAATGTTAATGTAAATATGGATATCTAATTTATCGATCCCTTTATAAGTAGCTGTGTCAAAAGTGTCAAAAGTGTCAAAACTGTAATAAACATTTAAAATACCTGTCATTTTATCCACTATCTTAATATTTCAGGAGTATATGTATTGATTATGAGTTGTAGGAATAACATTATTTATGAAACAGTTCTTGGAATTACCAAAAAATTGTGCACAAACATCATTAAATTTCCATTTATTTGTAATTTCCAAAAATTTATTTATTGTTTCTCCCATTTCTAATAATAATTTAAAGAGATAATTTATTAACCAAACGAAAATTAAAATTTAGTTTTTAAATTTCAAACAATGACCAGGGCTATATTGATTTGATTGTGTCTTCTATTATAATACTTTTATAACTATCTTTTATTACTGGAAGTATTTCACAAAAATTACCTACTAAAACTATTAATTCATCAGTAAAAATACAATTACTATTACTTACGATATTAAAATTTTCTTTGAGAATTACTTACGATTCGTCCCAAATTATTAAATCTACTTCCCATAACTTTTTTTTGTCAGAATAAAATTCCAAAAATACACTTTTAGCATTTTTTAAATCTAATGCTAGTCGAAAAATTCTGTGAATGGTCATTCCTTTTGGTAGTAATACTAATGCTGCTTCTATCTAATTTTGATCTTCGTTTAATTACTATATGATTTAAAAAATAGGGAGTGAAGTGTAAAATATCAAAGGAGAGTCAGGCTGGCTTTGGAGCAAAAATTGCAACAAGGGACCACATTTTTGTTCTAAAAAGTTTAACATTAAATATTCCAAGGGAAGCGGACAGTAAATTATATGTTGTGTTCGTAAATTTTAAATAGAATTTGATATGATGAATAAAGAAATGTTCGTGGTAAAATGAGATGTAATAGAAATACGTATCAAAATAATAGAAATGTTTAAAAAAATCTATAAAGAAAAAAAAAAAGTTTTTACGGGCTAGGGGCTAACACATTTATTTGAGATGGTATAAGAGGTAATAAATATGTATCCGTCAGCCTGGATACATTCAAGTTAATTTGTAGACAATGTAAATAAAAATTGGATTTACAATAATACAGGAGGTGTTAAAGTTGGGACACCAAAACTCCGCAGTCTTTAATATCCTAATGACGCTGTCTTAGACCGTAGTATTCTAAAAACACAATACGAATATTGAAAGACTTTCATAAATATGGTACAAAAAAAAAGAGGAGGTACACGTAGAAGAAAAAACGATTTTAATTAGGAATGTAGAAGAAATAGAAACAGATCTGTTTAAACTTAAGGGCGAGGTATTAAAAGTTCTAAGTGAGTATATAGACTTAGAAGTGTGGTTTTCGACAAAAAATAGCTTCTCGCAGCACGGACAAAAAAGGACAGGTGAAATGTAAAGGTCAGTCAACGAAGTTTTAGGATTGATAAATAAAATTAATTGGACAGCTGGAACAGAAGAATATTTATCTAAGATAGAATGATAAAATTAGGTCACTCACACGGAATAGAGACCTGCGTATGAAAGAAAAAGAATAAGTATAGAAATAGAAGGCAGATTTTCAAATACAATGTTAGGTGTCTTTGCTAAATCTGTAAACCTATTCAATGTATTGACTATATTTTTTCAATTTCTGAGCGAACTTTTATGTCACCATTTCGTTTGTATACGTTCAAACGCATACATATACATTCAAGAATGAGTTCTTGTATTACATACTCGTATATAAGTAAAATAGTAAGAATATCAAAATGTTGGAATTAGCATGCAAAGCAAGCAGAGGGCAAAGCCACACGAATACATGTATGGGCGCGTCCAGCGAGAACGGGCCACAACGCGCGCGCGGCTCATTTTTCGTCCGAATACTCTGGGTTAAACTCGCTCGTACTGGCTGGGAAAAAGCTAAGGAAAAAATTTACAAATTTACATCGATAGATTTTGATCTGCTCTCTTAAATAGTGCTCTTATTTTTTGCACAAAACTCTTTTTTTATGGTGAAAAATGAGTTGGAAGTTCGAGGCGCTTCTGTAAAATTCGCCATGGTTTTAAAAAATAAAATTTACACTTTTCGAAAGAGCAACACTTAAACTACACCTCTACTAATTTTCAGAGTGAAACAGTAAGAAATGCGTGCATAACAAGTAAATAAAGACGTTGGCGTGGGATCAGCTGCGTGGCGCATGCAGTTACCACTCGCGCCGCTGTGTGGCGCTTCGTAGTTATCAGTCAATTCACCGTTTGTACTGTAACTATATAGTTGTCTTCCAAGCGTGGCTAACCCAATGCGAACGTCTTTATTTACTTGTCATTCACGCATTTCTTACTATCTTACTCTAAAAGTTGGTGGGGATGTAGTTCAAGTGTTGCTCTTTCGAAAGGTGTAAATTTTATTCATCAAAATCATGGCAAATTTTACAGAATCGTCTTGAACTTCCAACTCAATTTTTCACCATGAAAAAAGAGTTTTGGGCAAAAAATAAGGGCTTTATTAGAGAGAGCAGATCAAAATCTATCGATGTACAATTTTAAATTATTTTTTTCGATTTTTCCCAGCCAGTTGAACAAGTTGAACACAGAGTGCTCCGACTAAAAATCCGCCGCGCGTGCGAGATGGCCCGTTCTCGGTGGACGCGCCCATATAAGGTAAAGTCACATATTATGGGGCACTTTCAAAAGTGCCCCCTATTATGAGTCACCCATTGATACACAAAAATCAAAGCTTTAACTTAAAAAAGAAAATTAGTTTAAAAATTAGCATAGTATTATCATATAAAATCAATCAAAACATTGGGGACTTTTAGACACTATGGTGTTAGAAAAAATATTTTCTGTAAAACCCTGTCTCATAATCGGTGCAATTCAGACATAACCTCAACTATGGGAGTCTTCTATTATAAGACGAATTAAAGTTGAACATAATTTTATTAAAAGGGATAAATGTATGTATACAAAGGGTGTAAATAGATTTTTCTTACCATGGGCCCAAAGTGCAGCTGAGCCTTTTCGCCCTCAGGCCGCACTTTGGGCCCTTAAAACCACTTTGCGCCCACGGCCAGAAAAAAATTTTCGGTCCTCCGGGCCCAAAATTTTTTCTGCCTTCGGACGCAAAGTTTTTTCGCGGGCCCAAAGTGTGCCCACGGGCGCAAAATTGCACTTTGTGCCCTCGGCAAGAAAAATATTATACGAGACTCGGGCATTAAAAGAAAAAAACAAGCGCGCCCTTCGGGCGCTCAATTTTTTACTTTTTGCCCTTGTGACGTAATGTATAATATATACTATTACTTGATGCAACGTATTCGATACTTTCAAAATGAATTCGGCCTTGCTAGTTCATATATAAATAATACGTGTGTCTCATAAATAGGTGCTGCCTTATGATAGGAAAACCATACCAATTTTGTAACTATTCATGATAGGAGCATTTCCATTCAGTCGTAATTTGTTTGTATATTTTTTATTTGATGTTCAAATAAAATTCAAAAAATGAAATAATGTTCAGAAATGTGTAGCGCCTCTAACGATACCTAAATTTGATGGCTTTAAGTTAATGGTGAGAATATATTAATTGTAAGTGAAATGACTGCCCAAAAATGCCATATGATATGTGACTTTACCTTATAAGTCATTCTTTGTCAACGGGCGACCCCCTCTATCTAATATTCTATTGCGTCTGGAAAATTAGTTTTGGGCTTTGAATTGAGCTTTTACCCTTCAAATTTATTTGCCGAGTTGGCCTGTTCATTTGCGATTCTTTAAATCCAATATGGCACCCACAAAACAGAATAAGCTGAAAAATCACTTTTTTTCAGCGGGAGATTTCCTCTGTCCTCATTTATACTGCGTCTATAAAATTAATTTTGGGCTTAAATATTGTTTTACTCTCTAGTATTATTTGCTGAGAGGCGCCTATCGATTTCTGATTCTGTAAAACCAATAGAGCACATGATATCTGGGGATCGCTAAAAAATCACTTTAAAACTTTAGAAATTTAAGTTACTACAACTAAACATAAATATTATTAGTTTATAATAATACAATAATTGATTATAGAACAGATTTTTGTTTTAGTTACAATTTATTTTCTAAACAAAAAAAAAGGTAGGTAATTGACTTTACTGCCAAGAAAATAAAAAAAATTACTGAATAAGTTGAGAAGCCCATTTTAAAATCTTGAAATATGTATTTAGAAAGAAATGAGCTTTCTGATTGGTATAAAATTAACAGAATTACTTTTTTTAAATGGCGGACTCAGGATGGCGGATAAATGTTTAAAAATCAACGGATTTAAATTTTTGAAAATACTCCTGCATACTACGCAAAATTCTAAGAAACTATTATCCTTTGATATTTTTCAAATAAAATTGCCGTTGTTGAGAAAAAAATTCATTAATTTTTCAAATTCCTCTAGCTTGATACTATAGCTTATTTTGGTCTCATATAGACATGAATCGTACTATGGAGAAAGTTTGTAAGATACATTGGTGCTCGAGATCGCTAATTGCAAATCCAAGGTTGTGTGCCAAAAATTCAGAATGGAGGATCCAAGATGGCGGCCTAATTTTAAAAAGCTATTGGTTCTAAATTAAAAAAGTACAACCTTATGCCACCAAATATTGTAAGAATAAAACGTTTCAAGCTTTTTCTTGAATGAATTCGCCGTTTTCGAGAAAAAAATTCATATATTTATAGACTTACTTTATCTGCATCAAATCGCCTACCTAGATTTGTATGGGATGGAGTCACCCTAATAGGGAAGTTTAAAAAATCTTGATATACTCTTTAATTGCTTGTTGTATTTTAGAATCATTCTTGATAGGGCGATCTCTGTCTGTATAAGACCAAATCCAGCATTAGTATCAAGCAAGAGTTAAAAGACTATGAAAAATTCAATTATTTCTTTCCCAAAAACGGCGATTTTAATCCAAAAATAGCGAGAGAAATTTTATTCTCAGAATTTTCACTAGTATTCGGCTATATTTTTTTAACTAGAACCAATAAGTATTTGAAAATTTGGCGGTTATCTTAGATCCTCTATTTTAAATATTTTGGCATATGACCTTGGATTTATAGTTTGAAACCTTAGGCACTAATGTAGTCCACAATCTTTCTAAACATGGTGATCTCTGTCTAGAGAGAACCAAAATATAGGATTGTATCCAGCTAGAAGAATTAAAAAAATTCATGGATTTTTATCTCGGAAAAGGAAATTTTATTAAAAAAACAGCAAAGAACAATACGTTCTCAAAGTTTTGAGTAGTATATAGTTGTATTTTTGAAAATTCAAATCCTTATATCATTGAACATGTAACCGCCATCTTGAATCCACCATTTTAAAAATAGTAATCTAGTTATTATTAATATTCAGAAAGCTTATTTCTTTACAAATACAAGGTTAATAAACAAGTTGTGTCACTAAAGATAAAAGCTATTATATGATTATTTATTTTATTATCTTAAACTAATAATATTTATGTTTGGTTACAGTAACTTTTTTTTTTTAATTTTAAAGTAATTTTTTAACGATGTCCAGAGTGTGGGCGCTATATTAAATTAACATAATCAGAGATCGATAGGCGCCACTTAGCAAATAAAACAAGAGGGTATAAGCTTAATTTTAAGCCCAAAATCAGTTTTTTAGACACAATCTAAATCAGAACAGAGTAAATCTCCCGTTAAAACGGAGTAATATTCTTAAAAAATATAAAATTATGGGTGCCATATTGTTTTTGCAGAATCAGAAATCGATAGAAGCCACTCGGCAAATAAAACTGAAGGGTAAAACCTTAATTTGGAGCCCAAAATCAATTTCTTGGCCGCAATAGAATTTTGGAGAGAAGGAGTTTTCCGTCGACAAAGAATGACCCATATCCATATAATCACATACATATACTAGTAGGGATTCGCCTATCTGCGTGCTACGCACGTAAACCCCTTTTATTTATATCCATAAAAATAATCATTTTAATAATTATCATGTAAATACATAAAAATTTCTATTAGAGTAGCAATATTCTCGCGAATTTAGTAGAGAAACTTAAAAAAGCTTTCTTTTTTTTTTTTAATTGCAATTCAATGGTATTAAAATTTTTTTCTTATTTATAAATAATTTCATTTTTGTTTTCTTTTTAAAATATTATTTAAAAAACGAAAATTTTCAAACATTTACATTTAAATATTTATTGTTACATAGTAGAAGACTAACACAACAATCCTTTTTACATGCATATGAAATAGTGAACAGTAATAAAATGACTATTCTTGGACATAATAAAAAATCATAAATAATTGATTGTTATCAAGGATTATTAGAGCATGTGATGAATAGGCATGATATCTCTAAAAACTTTGAAAATAAACAAGTCAGCAATGTTCATATTTTACCATTAACCTATATTGGGGAGCCAAGATTTATGCAACAACATAACTAATCTGCTATGTCAATTATGAGACAGCACAGAAAACAAAATTTTCTTATAACATGAAATTGTGATCTGAACTATAGGAAATATGAGAAGGTTTTTAACGTATTTCCAGTAAGATTATTTCAAACTAAATTTAAGTCAATGTTAGATGATGAAAGTTCGACAAAATTTTTTTGTCAAGGTAATTGTCAATGTCTGTATCATTTAATTTCCAAAACGATGATTACCTCAACCACGTATTCTTTATACATTACGTAAGAACTATAAATCAATAGCCGTGACTCCTTGACTCGCTCGGGGAATCTCGTCCTCTAGCCTTCTCCTGCCCCTGACACCTGTATACCTATCTCTCACTTACTACACATACATACATATCCGCTCGTTGTACTTCGCGATCACCATTCCCCTTGTCCGTACGACTGAGTAAAACGCGGAAGTTTTACGGCCGTATTGCTTGGCCTATTGACGCTGCTCGCGCTCTCGTACAGAAAACCCAAGAGCCAGCATCACCGGAAGAAAAAAACAAAACCCGTGCGCGACGCACATAAGATGGCCCCTAAAACAACCGACGCTCGTTCGTTACCCGTACGGTCTCCTTTTGCCCACACGCACACACACACACACGCGAAACCCCAGAATCCCACGCTTCCCAATAATCCTGCAGAATCATTCCCCCATCGACACTCGGGATTTGGCCGGCACTCTAACCACCGATATTACCTCGCCTCCTTGTACTGCCCGTCGGGCCCTCTCGCAGCTGTAGTCTCTGGGCGCACCTGCTCCGCCTTGACCGGGTGGTACTGGCTCCGCTGCGTGGCTGCACGGCCCGTTGCGTCCTCTAACAGCTGTAGACCCATCGGCTCACCCACTCTGTCTTGACCTGGTGGCACAGGCTCTGCTTCGTGGTTGCATGGCCCGTCGCGTCCTCTCACAGCTGCAGACCGGCCTCTCCGCGTTTCCCTGACTCGGCCCTCTCGATGCGTATCTTCCTCGTCGTCCCGCACATTCGCGTCCGGCTTTTCATCTCCGCGTAAACCCGACAAGATAAAAACCGTACCGTGTCTCTCTCGTTGCTTTCCGATATCCCTCAACTTGGTCCCGTGCACACACTAAGTTCCCCGCAGACTACCTTTTCTCGCGTCTCGACTCTACTCGTACTCTATCTCTCTCGCTCTCTCCCTCTATCTATATATCGCGTGCTCTAATCCAGCTCGATTGAGGTGTCGATTACTACTGCTTCACTCTTCTGCTCTCGGCTACATCGGCTAGTGCTGTCACTACTCGTGCCTACTCCCGCCCCTGTCGCTCCCGCATGCACACACACATATATAGGTGTATAGGCAGGCCGGCGGCCACTGCTGCTGGTGTCTGCATACCTATATCGCGTCTACTTCGGCTGCTCTCGGAACTCGTCGTCGGCAGCACTGGAAACATATATTATGTGGTGCATTATAGATTGCACTTATCTACCTTCATAATTTTTGGTGGCCGCCGATGACACGCGCATACATAGGTATATCGTGACGGGACAGCTTTAGCTGCCACGTCACAAAGGATAGTAACTATCAAAATATTAATGATTACTGATTGTGCTTTTATGCACTACTTAAACACAAATTATTATGGTGCGTATATGTATTTATGAATAATTACAATATACATTCTATCATACATGCACATAAGAATATTGTTAAGAATATACAAGTGCACACATACTAATTAGCTTAACTCACAGACCAAGTGCATAATATATTACAGTCGTAATATAGTACAAGTGTATGAATTAGGTGTGTCCCAAACAGAATTATTATATTTGCACTGTATCTGCACAGAAAAGGAAAAAAAATAATAATAATAGATTACAGTCCAGCGTTAACGCTTCCGTTGCCACGCTGTCATACTATTACACACGTATGGGGATGGCGACCTAGCAAGCTCAGCTCAGATGGCACCAGAGAGGCAAGCCCCCGGTTTACATTGATGTATGCCTATACATATTGATGATTTGAGCGCTCCGATTGGCTGGTGTCTTGCCTCCCTGGCACCCTCTTATCGGTCAAAAGTCGTCAGTCGCCATCCCTATACACTGTTATGCATTCCGATTATGCATTGAGATTGCAGAGCCGGATGACAGCGGGTGTAATCCTAGATACCCGATACCAAGGACTACCTCGCAGTGATTTTCATCGACATAATCAACAAGATAGATGTAATAATCAACCATTTTAACAATATCAAATAGGACAAAATGATAGTCAATTAATGAATAACCCTAATTATAATTATAATTCTAATAGGCAATTTAATAATAAACCGAATTTTGGAGGGAATTTTAGAAATAATGAAAGAAATCGATATCATGGAAATCACAAAAAGACCAATAATTATGGGCAAAATAATTATAACCAATATAACAATAAGAATCGTAATAGTTATTATGCACAACCAGATTCGATTTTTAATTCTAGAAACAACCAAACTAATCGAGTCAGAAATGATAATTACAACAGATACTCTCAAAATAATTATACTAATCATAACCAACCAAACATTGATTCTAATTATCACGGACAAAATTATCAAAATTATCAACAGCCAAGAGACAACCGCCTCAGCGTTTCAATCAGTACCGTTTACATTGATACATGTCAAGGACTTGGAGTAGACGATCAGCCGACTAGTATAAGATTATCCGTCCCTGAAAGTAGGAATCGGTGTATAACGTTTATGCTTGATAATGAAGCCGCAGCGAACTTAGTAAAAATAAACTGATTAGATCAAGATCTTTCAGTAGAGTTAGGTAGTATAATTAATTCAACAGAAATAACGCACCGCTCTATCTTGACGATGGGCACAGTATTTATAACCATACAAGAAAGACCTACAGTTTTTCATATTGTCCCTAATGATTTTCCGATGAAAGATGGCGGACTACTCGATCGAAAATTTTGTAAAGACCAACGGGCCACATTATTATACTATTACGATGCTATCATGCTAGATGATGATGTGATGAACCCTATTCTATTTTTAAAGACACCTTAGGAAATAATCTCATTAGAAAAGGAAGAAAGGGAATGAGTTACTTAAAAACTGAAAAAACAAGCCCAAGAAAACCAAATTTAAGCCACTACGTTTGATCCAAATAATACATTAAACAATTACAAAGCTAAAACTAAGCAACAAAATTCTTATGATGAATATATAGCAGGACTACCAGAAAAATCAGATATACCAATGTATGAAAAATTCGGTGATATAAAGGCAGATATACAGTTCCAAGATGAGTATAATCAATTAATTTCGACTAAAAGAGGAGATAGTCCTGAGACCATATTTTTCTCTGATATAAAAAATAACAAAAAGAATCAGCGTAAATAGAGTAACTAACTTGACAACAAATCTCAATCTAACTCCTTAGATGACATTCCCCAATGCGATAACAATATGAAACGATACGATTCTAACTTAGAAAAGCAGGATAAAGATGCATCAGTTAAATATACTATCAAAGCCAGAACACGTCAAGTCTTACAAATATATTTAATCAGTACTGATTTAAATGAAGGTTATTTGCCACGTATGAATGTGGGACATAATGACGTGTATTTAGGGGAAGGCATAATGAGAAATGAGAGCAGCAGGTGTAATTTTATGGCCATTAACACTAAATATGATGATGTTACTATCGAAGTACACCCGAAGGAAATTTTATCCTTCAAATACATAACCCCCAAATTCGATCCTGACACTAATAGTGAATATAAGGGACCTGCAATTAAGAATAATCAGGGAAGGGTCAAGGAACTTATGAAACTGGTGCGTACAGGCCATTTAAACCTAGAGGATCGAGATAAAATCTACCAATTAATTGCTTAATATCCAGACATTTTTTTGTCTCCGGGAGCTTCGTTATCCTGTACAAATCTTGTAGCGCACGAAATTCTAACAGAAAATAGCATTTCGATTAACACTAAACAATATTGTTATCTACCAGCACATAGGAAATTTCTAGAAGAACATTTGACAAAAAAACTTAATGATGGAATTATTGAACCTTCATCATTACCGTACAGTTCACCTCTTTGGATTGTTCCAAAAAAATCGGACGGTGAAGGAAAACCAAGATGGAGAATAGCTATTGATTTCAGAAACTTGAATAATAAGACAATTAGTGATGCATACCCATTACCTAATATTGCTGATATTATGGACCAGTTAGGTGGATCCGTGTATTTTTCAGTATTTGATTTAGCGAGCGGATTTTAGCAAATTCCTATGGCTAAGTGTGATAAATTAAAAACCGCGTTTACAACACTACATGAACACTACCAATATTATCGTACACCAGAAGGTCTAAATAATGTACCAGCCACTTTCCAACGACTAATGGATTCAATATTAAGAGGACTATTAAATGTTGAAATGCTAGTATATTTGGATGACATTATAATTTATGCTAAGGATCTAGTAGACCATGACAAAAAGATTTGATTGCTTTTTGATAGATTAAGAACAGCAAGAATGGTTCTGCAACCAGACAAGGTCGAATTCTTTCGAAAAGAACTAATATTCCTTAGACACATTGTGAGCCAACGAGGGATTGAACCTGACCCTAAAAAGATACAGGCGGTTAAAGAATTTCCAGTCCCGAAAACAGTTAATACCATCAGACAATTTTTAGGATTAGCAGGCTATTATCGTCGATTTATCAAAGAAGGTTCAAAAATTGATAAGCCACTAACGGATCTTTCAAAAAAAAGAGAACAATTTGAATGGACTAGTGCCCATACAGAGAGTTTTGAGACACTAAAAAATTATTTATGCAAAGACCCTATATTGCGATTTCCTGATTTTAGTAAATGATTTAAGTTAACAACAGATGCATCTGATTACGAAATTGGAGCAATTCGAAGCCAAGAACAGGAAGGATTTAACTACCCGGTCGCTTGTCTTTCAAGAACTCTAAATAAAGCCGAGATAAATTATTCAACGACGTAAAAAAAATGTCTAGCAGCTGTATATGCAATGCATCATTTTCGATCCCATTTATTAGGAAATAAATTTATACTCGCGGCCGATCATGAGCCCTCGAATTGGATGCATACCAGAAAAGATCCAGGACAACATTTATTGCGTTGGATGTTCAAATTTACTGACTATGAATATACTTTCCAATATAAATCGGGAAAACTGAGCACAAATGCAGATGGACTTTCCAGAAATCCTGTAGGGCCATCTTTACATACAGAAAATGATATAAATTATGGACAACCACTGTTAAGAATAATGATAATTGGTCAAAAAAGGATAGAGGACAAAAAAAACAGAATTACAAGATCAGAGAAAGGAAACAGTTACATGTATACCAACAACCACCAACCCTAAAACATCGCCAGCAACTCAGAAGGAGGTAGTAGAAACAACAAAACCTAGATCCATGGCCAAATCGGGAACAAGTGTACCTTAATTAGCCAGGGGTCCAGGACGGCCACTTGGTTTAACAACAAATAATGAACAACCAAAATTAGACAATACTGTTATTGCTCAAAGAATTTGTGCAAGGACAGCGACTTACACAAAACCAACATTATCTATCTTACCAGGTATAAAAAAAGGTGACACAATTAAACTACTACGAGACTTAAATTCTTTGAAAGTCAGATTTTCAGACACTGAAAACAATAAAAGTCAAGAATCAGCCCTATCAATATCATGTAACAGCGATACGAACATAGGATAGGTAGATAATAGAAATAAGACGCAGGTAAATCAGCAAATATCTAACTTGCCGGTAAGAGATATAATAAATGTCGGCGCAACTTCTAGAACAAGTATATAATAAGAAAGTGACTTAAGTGATAGCGAAATAACCTCGGAAGACAATAAACAACCACCTGTATATGACCCCCGCAGAAGTGGGTTAAGACAAGAATTAGCTAAGACAAATTCAACGACTAACACTGACTCAGACATGGACGTTACTAATACAGGAATCAATATAACCCCTGTATCATCAAGTGAGGATTCTTACGAGAATATTTCTCATGATGAAGATAGAATTACTGACCAGAATGATAAAATAACTTCCCAAGAAACACAAGAACTATTACAAAAATTCGATAAAAGCCTCCAAGAATTTTCAAACAAAACTGCAGTTCATGAAGAATTGGAACCAACGAGCCTAGATAATCTTAACATGACTAGATTTTCTGATGGAGATCAACCAGATCCTGAAATTCAAGACATATTGAACGAGATGGATACTTATGAACCTACAAATTTTGATGACTTCGTACTCGATGAAAAAATTACTGAGATATCAAAACAAGCAGAAAACTTTGAACCCCAATTCGACGAGAATACTATTTTACAAAAATATATAACGAACGGAAGACTATCAATCACTCCACGAATACAGAAAGGAATCCCATCAAGTTTAAGTACACGGACACAGGTGACTGCAAAAGACAGACGATCTCAACCACCTGACTTAGAACTAATAACAGAAGAATCTTCGGAGTACTTAAACGAAAAATACGTGGACTTGATGAATTTTAATAAAAGAAAATCAATAAATTATACTGGACCCGATTTTATGCTGCTATCAGACTTATACCCTTTTCAACCAATAAATCGATACAAAAACGAAAATGGAAAAGTGTACGTAAGTCCCAGCAATAGTAGTAGCAGTAGTACCGATAATTTCCAAAATAGGTCAAAATTAATAAATAACGTAATTACTACTAGTTATTGTCTCATATGTAAGAGAGATAATATAGTACACTTTATCAGCAAAGACTGTCAACCAGTTACATCTGTCTTAAGACTGTTGAGATCGATAGGTGCGCTGGACTTTAATTATTTGAAATCCAAGAAACCAAAACTAGGCCAAATATTGGTAACACCTTATGGAGGCCATAACATACTGTCAATCGTTATTAATGAAATATCTACCGATTGAATAACCTCAAAAAATCTTACGGAAGCGATTATATCGCTTAAACGGATACTGATGAGGCGAAATCTAGAAACCTTTAGAATTTTAAGAAGGGGAGACCTCACACATAAATTAGAGCCCAAATTAATAACAGAAACATTTTCAACAACGTTTGATGAAACGCCTATACAAATTACCTTCTGTTACGGTAAAGTTGATTTTCCAAAATCTGAAGATCAATAACATATAATAAAAATTCTACAGGATAGCCCTATTGGAGGTCATAGGGGAATAAATCAAACTTGCCGGAAAATTTAAGAATGATCTTATTAGCCCGAAATGAGAAATAATATTTTTAATTATGTATGGCAATGCCGTAAGTGTCAGGAAAAAAAAATTGAACGAATAAAAACAAGAGAACCACTGGTGCTTATAGACACACCTATTAAAGCTTTTGATAAAGTTTTCATCGATACTGTTGGTAAATTAAGAATGACACCAATGGTAATTGTCATTTATCAACGATTCAATGTAATTTGACTAAATACATCATATAAGTCCCTGTACCTGACTTGAGATCAAGTACCATAGCTGATGTACTAGTAAAAAATCTGATCCTAATCTATGGTGCATCCAGAGCGATCTTATCAGACAGAGATGCAACATTCATGTCTAATTTACTGGATCAACTTATGAGAACCATAAAAACGAACCATTTGACGACGTCATCATATCACCCGCAAAAAAACGGATCACTAGAGCGGAGTCATGCTTCCCTGGCTGATTTCATACGAACTTATTCTGAAACTTATAATGACTGGGACAGTTTTGCACAATTTGCAGCTTTCACTCATAACACGAGCGTTCATACGGCAACAAATTTTACACCCTATGAACTTGTGTTTGGTAGAATAGCAAGGTTGTCGCTAAGAATACCTAAAGATACAAGGTTGCGAACCTACCCATTATATTTACAAGATCTTATTAAAGGACTACAGAATATGCAACTTGCGGCAGGAAATCAGCAAATAATATAAATTCAAGCGAAAAAAAGATATGATAAAAAAGTAAAACCTTTAAATGCTAAACAAGGAGATTACGTGTGGGTGAGGAAGGAAGTGCGTACCCATAAATTTGATTGCTACTATAATGAACCCCTAAAAGTAAAAACAATTTTAGAAGAAAATAATATAATACTTAAGAATACAGACGTTGAAACCATTCGAAAATATAGAGATAAATTAAGACCAGTTTCACAATAGTATCCTAGTAAGAAAAATGCATTACATATCTTACAGAAAAGAAACAGCAATGTGGATTATATTGGCCATCTTAATTATAATACTACCCGAAGGTCGCACAGATCTGAACTATGCCAATCATGGCAACTACAGTATAGAACCACTAGAAATGAACCCTGGAATATACTATAAATGAATTGGAATTACAAAAATGAAAAGAGCTGCCTGGAAGATTGTGATATGGCTTAATGTAAATAAATTCATATTTGGAACATACATCTTTTCCAGGATTAAATAAAACCTTTAGACGTTGTGTTGTATAATTTAATTATCCTGATTGTGCTGAATATATAGAAATGGACCTTTTAAATTTTAAAATAGTGCGATTGGAAAATCTTAGAGCAACAATATGAAACATAATAAATACTGCGAGAACCCATGCGGGAGACAACGTTATCCCACCTCCCAGCATAAGAACAAAAAGATTAACACCTCTTAGAATTATTGAAAGTATTGCTTAAGGACTCTTTGGTTTAGTCATAGAGGACGACATCAATGTCATGAACACTAACATGGACAGTTTGCATGCAGATAAAAAGAATATATTAAATTATATGAACAAAATAGCCACAATTTTGCAGCTGCATTTAAAGAACTATATAATACTGCAAAACGCCATGAATATATTTCACAACAAATTGCGGACATAATAACTTCAGGACAAGACTTTACTACCGACAGATATCTGATACATTTATTAACTTATCTTTGAAGAGCTAGAGCTACCTTAGACCATATTATACGTTCCCATGAAGATCTAATTGACATTTTATATGGCCTACAAAGAGGACAAGCGCATCCAAAATTATTTTCTCTAAAAATATTCAGAATTGTAGCCCAGGATGTAAAAAATCTTGTAGGAAATCTAGAATTAGCAGCACCAATAGAGAATCTTTATGCTGGTAAAATATGCACTCTAAGCAAAGTAGATGTTGTGCATCAAGATAATAGAACTATGATAATATTACATGTTCCACTCGTAGATCGAACCCCTTATAATCTTTATAGACTACATGCTGTCATGATACTTTAGCCTTGACAAAATGGGTCTGCCTATATAAAACCATCGTATCCTTACTTAGCAATGGCAGCAGACCATAATTCATATCTACGGTTGAACGAGGTCACATTTAATCAATGTGACAAAACTGTGTACGGATACATACGTTCAGCTATGGAACCATTAAAAGAACCCTATTCTGTAAACGAATGTGAAATATTAATGCTATTATGACCTGGATCAGAAGTATTCAAATACTGTGAAATTATATTTACATGAAAAAGAGAAAGCCAATGGACCTTTTTGTCAGGTGACAATTCATTGTTGTATTTAATGACCAATGAAGAACAATTAATTTTAATTTATCCTAATAAAATAGATCGACTGAAAAGAATAAAAAGCATAGGTCTGTTACGAGTGATTGATTGATGCACAGGAAAAATCCACAAATTGACTTTAACCAGTGAACACAAAATTGTCACCCAAATTCAGTACATATATCAAGTAAAAGTTAATTTTTATTTAACAGTGTTACATGAGCCGTTTTAAGATATTACTGACTTCCATGATGCAATTAAATCAATTCAAAAACTGAATTTTAATGAAGAATCATGGGGAGGCGAAGAGATATAGGTACGAAACATAATGAACCAAATGGAAAAATTACGAACCCGCAAATTGGAGGAAAAACAAACTTCTCTTTTAGTTTTAATACCTAATGTCATCGAAGCTATTATTGTTGTAATTATAATAGCGATAATTATCAACAATGCAAGAAGACGTTTCAAGAAAACTACAAAACGTAGCATCTCGAAAAAATTTCTGAAACGCACCGTTTCAATAAACACAGAGCCCCGAGTAACTATCATACAAAAACAAAAAGAACATGAACCAACTAAACCTTATTTCGAAATTAAGAATGAACCTAATACACCTAAATCATTTAGAACCCGACCTATAACGAAGTCACGGAGTTTTATACTCCCACGCCATAACCACAAAAGTTGAAAATCAATTCATAGATCAATAACAATTTGATACTATTTTCCTTTCAGGCTTTATCATGAACTTTCACTCAAACGTTAAAATATTAATAAAAACCGAAGTTGATATAGATTGTCCGTTACATAAAGTTATTGAACAGCTAGAAAACAAAGGAAGCATCAATAAATTGCACATACTTCCAGATTGCAACAGTTATTCACAACGAATTATAACCTTCGTTTACACTAGTGACTCATTTATTAAAGAACCCGATACAACGCTAAATAAAGAAAAAGAAATTCGGACACCGTCTACTTTTAAGATAAAATCCATCATCGGTCAACCAGATAGGATTTCTTCGTTAATGTCACCAAAAAGTGGTAAAAATGATATACCAAATAGTAAACCAAAAAGACTCATGTGTCTTTAACCGTGGAATATAAAAGAAAAGGAAAAAGAAGACTTATTCAATTATTTTGCACGATTTTGAACCCTGGGATACTGTTATGCCGTAAGGGTTTGACGAGGATGACTATCTCAAGGATATGTTGAATATATGAACCCCAAACGTGTTACCCCAAGTACAAACCCCAACACCTATCAAAGACACGTTATTACATGTAAGAGGCAACAAATCAAGTCTATAAGACCAAAATCAGCCTCTTATCATCGCTCTATTAATTTACGAGAGAAAATCAGCAATAGCAGAAAATAAGCTTAATATAAGAACCTTACAAACTTAATAATAAGAAGTCTTCATACTACAACAAGATATAAAATAAAAAACTTTAAGTTTTATATAAAAAAAAAAAAAAAAAAAAAATGAAATTATTTTGAAACCATCATTAATGTTACATTATACTATTGTGATTGTAAAGGTTATGATAGAACTAGTAGTCAGAACTTAATATATACACCAATTGCACGACCCTCTGTACATGCCTTTTATTATACTCATTTATTGATAACCGACAAATCGATACAATTAACAACAGGACAAAATATGCTATAATACTCATACATATACATGTATCAATCCACAATCATCACATAACACGTATGTACCCTAACATTACAGATTTATTATGACCAGTCAAAGATACAACATAATATAAGTAGAAGCTGATGGAAGGCGTCTTGAGTTGTTAATCCAGGGAACATTTAGTCGACTAATGCTAAAGAAAATATTAGGATGCTATGGAACTGAACAATCTTTAGAAGAACAACCATGCACAATGAAATACTCCAGCTATAACGCTATTTTTTACTTGTCCCAAGAAGCTAAAACAGCTTTACAAGCTCTGAAAATAACACCGTTACTACAAGTGCTAACAGACGCCCAAACCCAGGTGATAGATAAGGATATTAAAACTCCAACAACTCAAGAAACACCCAAAGATAGCCCTGAAGAAAAGATCCTTGCAATATTACGATTTATAAGAGTGAATCGTAATGTCAATGAGATAAGCGTAATGACAAGAAGGCACTACACTGTTAATTACATTGATGAATTCTTTAGACAGAAATATCCAATGGAGGATATACATTTTTCGAATAAGATACAGAAACGGGGAGATCTCATTCCAATTCAAATAACATATGAGAATGATGAATGGGCAGATGATATACGACTCAAAGTAATGTATTGCATAACTCAACAACCAAAAAATCCAGTTAAAGGTCAAACAACCCAGAAACCAACGAATGCCCTCCCTCAACAATTAATGGCAAAAGTGCCAGTAATAATGATGCCTAAGGAATGGACAAGGCTGATGATGACATTTAGCCCTATAAATAACCTTAATTACATGCCATTAGATAATCATCGGGATGATGAAAAAACCATGAACATGGTCGTTATTATCTATTGTAATGAAAAATCAGCTATGAGAGCCTTTGAAGCACTTCAAGATCATAGAGTCCCATATTACAATAAGGAAAAACAAGGTAAAACAGAGACGATGATACACCCATATGGTGGAGACCTTATATATACAGCAGACCTGGAAGTGCACAGTGTCCTCTGTGATACGCAAATAAATATGCAAAGGATATGCCTAATCTGCAAATGCAATGTCAGCCTAGTAAAACACGACTGACAATATCAACTGTGCCTTGAGACTGGAGTATTTAGTAACCTTAAAGCAATAAGCGGATTAACAAAAAACCAACCAAAACACCAAAAAAATCGACCAAAGACGACAACCCAAGAGACCGGAAAAAAAAGGACCTTTTTGTGTACAGAAGTTTAATAATAGTTCAACGGTTATATCATTATATACAGTGTAAAAACATAATATGATCTATGCCAAATTACACATATACAGTATTATACATACTATTGTTGTATATAATCTTATCCTACATTAAAATCCTATCATCATTCCTTTTCATTTATTTTTTGCACAACCTTAAATACATGTAATATTTTGTAGATTAATTAAGTATCATATTTCAATGTATATTTTAATATATATAAATAAGAAAAATTAGAATAATGCTATTTTTATACTTTTATAACATTATATGTTACTTTTATACTACAATAATTACAAATATTAAATTTATAATATTAGTTATCATTTGATTATACTCTATATTCGTCGAGGGCGACGATAGTTTTAAAAAGGGAAGACTGTTGAGTGGCAACTTTAATTTCTCAATTAGTACAATAACATTGTATCTTTTCATTGAGAAAACAATCAATATTTAAGAAAAAAATAAAAATAGAAATATTATACTTATAATGTTACTAGAAAATCAAAATTGTTCCGGAACAGTGCTAAATTTGTACTACCTTACTCGTTGAGAGTTGAAGGAAGAGTCGAATTACAACCAAAGCGAGTACGAAGTCCAAAACATCTGGTCAGCACGTATTGCATTTCGAGAAAATGCAACTTCTCGCTTAGCCTAGTCGTAAAACCAAAACTTCCTGCGGGGCCTTATCTCATATATTGCCTCTGTGCGACGTTTTAGTTTTGAAAGTGAACTGCCGCTCATCGAGAGCAGTATATTTAGTAGTCTACTGGCACTCATCGAGAGCAAATTATTTAAGTAGCTTGTCACCGCTCATCAAGAGTGATTCTACTTCTGCAATTATTCATCAAGTGCGTTAATTGTAATGGGTCACTTTAATTAAGTAACAAAGTGTATGTTTAAATATCAAAAATTGTTATTATTTATAAATACTGTAAATAAATACAGTCTTACAACGGAATATACTAGAAGTCACACACGTATAACAATCCAATACCAGTGGTAACAAATAAATGAATATCAAGTGAATGATAATATATTTTACACGA
>JAPYYV010009101.1:6545-18690 GCA_030522625.1 Copidosoma aretas | reverse complement strand
GGGGGGGGGTGTATTTACTTGTAATTAGGCGATCGAGGTTGATCCGTTGCACGCGAAACGAGGAAACAACAAAGGTTTACTGCGCACACCGTTCGAAAGTTTTCACGTCCAAAAGTAAGGACGAAAACGCTCGTTACCAAAACCTGCGCGCTGCTGCAGTAACGAGGCGGGGAGGACCGATGATTCCGGCAATTAAATTTTCCCAGCAGACACGGTACGGAGAGAGAGGGAGAGAGGGCGGCCGGATGGGACCGGGGGAGGGGAAAAAGGAGAGTCGGGTAAATTGATCAAAGCTCCGGCGGCGGAATTGTTAACAGCGCCGTGTATATATGGGTAGCCCGCGATCATTTGCCGGGGCCCGCGCCTTTTTCACGGCGCCGGCCGTGCCGCAGGAACAACCGCGACCACGTCGAGCCGGGGCCAGAAAAGGCTTTATCTCGGGCTGCTGAGCACGTGCTGTCTTCTTCTTCTTTCTCCTCGGGCTTTGGAGCGCTCTGTTATCGCTTATTGGTCGATCGGCCCTCTCTTCCTCTTCGGGCTCTCTTTCCCGCGTCAAAGGCATTCTTTCGATCCTCCTCGTCCTCCTCCTCCTCCTGGACCGGTTGCACACTAGCTGCTACCGTTTCGAGCTGGACCGGAGTTCAACTCGGCTAGTCTTGATTTCTCTCGCTGGAAATTTATTTTCGCAAGAGAGAAAATCAATCAACAACAACCTTTTCTTTTCGTGCGGTCTTTACATCCTATTTTGGTCAGGAGATGTGCAACCATTATAGTAGTTGTCTTTTGCTATTGTCAGTTGTATGAGCCTAATTTTTTTCTAAAACTAGTCACATGTTTTTGAGCTTACTGTACTTGGTTTCATTTTATACAGAGCCAATCGTTTGGTGTTCTTGAATCGATCGAAACAAATGTGTCCATGTATGGAGCACTCGAGAGAAAAGCACGATTTGTTCAATCAATCCAAAAGTCATCCAAGATTTTGATCTCGGATCGAGGAACGACGGAAAAGATCGAAGGGTCGGTGTCACGAAAACGTCGGCACGAGAATTCGAACGGGCAACTCGTGACAACTCTATTTTCCCCCCGACTCGATACAGCCCATTCACTTGTCATGCCAGGTAACGAGCCCGTCATCCCTTTTTCCAGCATTCCACCATCACTTGAATCATCATCATCATCATCATCCTGAGATCGTAACTCATCGACCACCGCTACTACCAGTCCATATAAAACACATTCATCCCGATGGATGTCTGGTCATTGCACTCGCATAGAGTCAAGGGACGCGTTCACCCGATAATCCAACCACTACAGCAGACAAAGAAAATCAAAAGAAAAAGAGGGACAGATTTATCGTGTGGACAGAGGTTCATTGATTACTCACAGTCTCTCGACTTTTTAGGTCATACACTCGGCTGTGGGCCCATAATACATACTTTATAATATGGGCACAGAATATATACTTTTCAGCTGCACGGATATATTATATACTCTCTCTCTCTCTCTAACTCTCGCAGGAGGTCGCCCGCGGTGGTCCCACTGACGCTTATAGGGACCTGACTTTTTATATACCTGTAAAGTGGAAAGGCCGTGAATGGAAAAAAATCCCGGCGACACCGGATACCCGATGGCTATCCTCCGGATTTTAATGACGCGCGGGGATTTCGGCTGTGCTCGTTCTTCGAAATTTCGTTTGTACTACTCCTCGGTGACGCAACAGCAGGACTGTTCTCGGAACACGCGGGATTTCTCACACCTTCCTTCGCCCGCGTTCGAGGCCCACCAAGCATTAAGTACATCGGAAGAGAGCAAATCGAGCGCGAAAACAGCCACGATTCCGTTACAGCGGCGAACCAGGCTTTCGAACACTATACACGTATCGCAACAGCCGTAGCCCTACATTTGCATTCGCTATCTCGAAGTTTCATCCCGCCCGATTAGTCAAGGCCAAAACGAGCGTTGCCCGCCCGGTCGTTCGAGCTAATGAGGGGAGCCAGGGGCAAAACAGCCGCCGAAATTGGAAGTGTCTATATAGCGCTGAGGAGCGCGAAAGAAGGAATCGTCTTTCTTGCGCCAAGCTGGGACTGCGGGGCGAAGATTCCCAATTGGCCGCTGCAGTTGTAATGATTGTAGGTGCACGTAAGGGATATTGTGCAGGAGTGGCTGTACCTATACTGGGCCGAAACGTGCTCCGCATCTGCAAGTTCGGATGCGGGAGTCGGTTTCGCGCTATAGCTGCGATCCCGAGCTGTTGGGGTTTAATCGAGTTTAGGGGGACTCGCGGTGCTGCTTTTGGCGGGGCGTAGTCGTGTGACTGTTTTCAATGGAGAAGGTGGGTTTTGCAAAAAATATGGGTAAAATATGGAAGCAATTTTTCAGTTTTTTGCCGATCGATCTGTGCTTCAAGCATCAGTTTGTCGATTGAAAATCTGCTCGAAAATCTGTACGTGTGGTATATGCCGTGATTGTCGTCTGGAATTAATACAGTACTGTTCTATAATCGTTTGGACCCTGCAGCAGACCATAAATATATGGACCATTTCACAAAAACTGCGATATTTCATGAAGCCTATTTTTACAAACAACGCGTTTTAATACTTCGAGCTGAAACTTTATTAGACAGTGTAAATTAATTTTCTCCAGATAGTCCAGAAGTGTAAAAATTAGAGGTAGAAATTGTGAATCTATTGATTTACACTTTTCAAAAGAGGAAATTCAGAATTTTCTCTATTAGAAGAGGGATTTCAACACCCTTTTGAAAAGTGTGATTTTTCAAATTTCCTCTTTTCAAACGAGTGAATTTAAGTTTTACACTTTTGAAAGTAGTAAATCTTTTAAACTACTACTTTGAAAGTGGTAAAGTATTAAAATCTCTCTTCTTATGGAGAAAATTCTGAATTTCCTCTTTTGAAAAGTGTAAATAAGATGATTCTCAATTTTGAAAAGTGTAAATCGATAGTTTCACACTTTCTACCTCTAATTTTTACACTTTTGCCGTTAGAGTGTACTGAGCAGTGAGCGATCAACAACAGAGTAAGAAAGGAGGAGATTATGTTTGGTGAGTAGACTTATCTTACACTTGAAACTCAAATAGAATAGTTTTTTATAATGTATACGTATATAATATAGTAAAATAATATTTTATAGAATAATAATGTCTTTATGTTTAGTTATTTTAACATATAATGCACACATAAATAGATTAATAAACATTGCTGAAGAATTGACAACCCATGTTACATGATTGTTAACACTCGAAACTTAAACAGAATAGTTTTTTATAACATACATGGGTAATTTCACAAAAACTGCGATATTTCATGAAGCCTGTGTTTATAAACAACGCATTGTATTATTTTGAGTCAAAACTTTTTAGAACTGTGTCAACTCATTTTTTCTAGATAGACCTTTTGAAATCAAGCGGAAAATATATTTGCCGTGGCTGTAAGATGGAAAAAATAGGTAAAAATGTAATTACCGTAACGCAAAGCATTTAAAATTTTCATTCGTAGCGGCTTTTACTGCCTATGTCGTAACTTTTTAATTTTTTTGAGATGTACTTTCCAAAAATCTGAACCGTCTACATCCATTCGACTTGTTGAAAACTATAAAATGATGTTTTTGAAAGTGTTACAAGGCGTTTTAATCGTGAAGCCTACTTTGACACTTTTGTACAGACCTGTCATTACCATAATTCTTTTTTGAAGTTTATTAAAAATCCTATTGAAATCAACATGTGTTTTCTGAAAATGACAATAAAGCCGGTCCCAAAAGTTTCTAGCTATTTTGGACCTCACATAACATATGAAAATTAACAAAATAATTCGAAAAACTAAGTTTTTAAAATCTCATTCTGCTCACCAAAATATCTCGTTTTTCGTGGAATGACCTACGACTGTTAATGAAGCATTAGTACGAAAACTTAAATAAGTAGCGTACATACATGCGTCGTTTTTAAACTCGGTTAACATTCAAAATTTTTGTTTTAAAAAGGTATGATATTTTTTCATGCCTTACTCTGAAAAATATTAGCCGAATAAATCCAGATCGTACAAAGAGCGCAATTCAATCATTGGTCATCAGATATTTATGGAATTACGAATTCGAATACCTATATTTTCGGAGATCAACAGCTAAATTGAAAACTCACATGCCAATCAAACGGAAGATCAAACAACGGTTGTATTGATCGTATTATTTTTCTAACTCGTTACTAAATTACCGGAAGCTGGTGACAATTTCATTTTTTTTTTTTTTTTTTTTCTTTATTATTTTTGTAATATCCCGATGAAATCACGACGGATACATCATCATCCGCGATGAACCGACTCTACACGATAGTTTTCAAGCACCACAATAAATATATCATCCACGAGCTCGCCCTCATATTTTTCGAGACGCTACCCCTGTAATCCGCTCACTCGCAATTAAACCCTCGAGTTTCACATATTACACGCGTATGCACGAATAATAATCCGTTTGTAGTTTATAACGTACAATCTCCAAGTTAGTATAGTACCCTTCGCAGCTTCCGCTCGATAATTCATACAGCGCGACACCTGGTATCCAACAGCCACTCCCGTCCTCCTCGTTGTTATCCGTGAAAATAATAAAAAAAATCAGAACGGCAAAGTCGAGATTTCGAAGACCCTCGCTCGCGCGACAGCCCGATAAAATCGAGCGAACTATAATACCGTCGTCGTCGCGTATACCTAGTACATATATATACATAGATCGCAGTAGCTGCAGACTCGATCAAAATGCCTCGCAATGCTCTGGAAAATTACATTTCCGACGTGCAGGCTACGTCTTGCAGATCTCTCCTCTCCTCCCTATATACAACTGAATTTCGCGAGCGGCGCCGTGTATACAAAACGCGACTCCGAGCGAAAGGAGAAATCTGGGCTTTATTTTATTCCGTCGCTCGCGCTTTTATCTTATACTCTTTCATTCAAACGAACGCTCGCTCCCTCGTACGTATATGCATATTACTTATATGCATCGGAAAGTTGGTCGAGCTAACAAGTGCATTGAGCTGCAACGCGTGTATGTAGGTAAGTATCAGGGACAGGAAGAGCGAGAGGAAAAAGTCTGAGAGAGGGAGAGGCGCGCTCTCCTCTGCAGGTGCAGCACCTGATGCATATACTTACTCATGCAGGCTGTCTGTAGTAAGCGCAAACGAGATCAGCCTGTATAGCGCGAGTTGCGACATAGTCTATATTTTGTAATATACCGTGCATTATGCGTATCGCTCGCTCTCTTGTATAGTCTCCTCTTTTTCGCGTTCCATTCACGTTCAAGTTGAATCCATATTGCTTCTTTCTCTATTTTTCATCGCACCTGCAGCTGCTCTCATCCGCCATTCGGCTGGTATTCCCTTTGCAACGCGCGTCCACGGATATCTTTGTTTTGACCTCGGGATACACACTATACCGATACACTACGTTCTTTCAACCTACACTAGTAATGTGTATTACAAACGAGGACGGCGACGATGATTCGAAATTATTACAAATTCATTTCGCCCGATTGGCCTTTGCTCCGTTGGCCGGTCCGCGTTGTGTGCTAATTCTGGCTGTCTCTCTCTCTCTCTCTCTCTCTCTCTCTCTCTCTCTGCTCGGCGCGATCGGAAGTGCACTTGAATTATTCACGAGCACGAGGGTCCCTCTCTGTGTGTTCGTGCGAGTGTATATTTTTTTTTTTTTTCATCCACGAGCCGGTCAAAGTCTGCAGAAACGTCGTTTTAATTGTTTTATCGCGTCGAGTGGGGGAGGGATCGCGATGAATTTCGCATTTTCAATCCATACAAAAGTAGCGGAAATTGATATTTGATGAGTAAATCTCTCGGTATGATGCTGGCTATTTCGATTTTGTATCCACACGTTTCATGCGCATTTTGCAAAATTACGCTCGACGGTATTTTTTTTTCTTTCACATTTGCCATTTGTTTTCCAAAGTGAATCATTCAACATAATTTGGCACATGTCATAACTTTGGAAAGAAAACATGGCCATATAGCTGCATCTTCTCTGTGGATAATCACACCACAGTGTCGAACGGACGAAACAACGGAATAACTCGAAGACAAGTGTATATACTTATTTCCCATCGTTCCGCCAGAGAAAAGGCCCATAATAATCCCTCATGATCCCGCAGCGATTCTTCAAACCCGATACACCCCTCATAACAATCCATCCGAGACTACAGAGAGCCAGGGGGGGGGGGGGAAGAAGAGCATATCCGAAATTGATTTTTCACGGCCTTCCGTGTACACATGTATGCATATGAAAATGAAAGAGCCTTGGCGGAGGCCCCACATAATAGCCGAACAACAGCAGCAGCAGCAGCAGTCCATAAAACAGGGGCCACCGAGGCGCCGTAAATAATACCCCAGAGTCGCGAGCCCATGCGCTCCTTCAGACTCTCTCCCTTTAACGCCGTGATGCGCCCACGACGTATGCGCACTGTGTGTAAATATCAGGCGAACGAGCGAGACTCGCTGTATGTATCAGAGCACACCAGGGTAGAGTTAAACCCGACGCCCTCGCGGAAAGGGGAGAATTTAATAAGTATCGGCTATAGTAGCGGTGTCCAGTGATGGGGGAGTGCAGGGGATGTTGAAAAAGCCGGAGCGAAGTAAGACAAAACCCCCGATGCCCGCGGTGACGGCCCGAAGTCTCTCGCGCTCGCGTACCGGAGAAATTCGAAGAGTCAAGGGATCTACGATGGGTATCTGTATGTATATATATATAGGTGTGAGCTCGTCACAGTAGGTTAGATAATACCGGTAGGTATATATAGGTGCGTGGGTGGGTATGGTAGGCTCGGCCGTTGGGCCATTGTTGTAATTCGAGACGCCGATTAGGCCCGCCCGCAGACTACAGGAGCACAATGCGAGCACCGTATTACATAGCGTAGGCGTGCGAGAGTGTAGGTATTGCAATGTACAGAACTCCCTGCGCGTGTTATATAAAGTTACGCGTGCGTTTGAATAAAACTTATTATGTTATTGTGTACGTACACTGCGAGCAGCATGTCGCTTTTGTTGCTTCAGGATACACATACGTATAATATACCGGTCATCCCTGCAGCCTTTTGCAATCGGCTTTTACGTTACGTGATGTGCGTGTGCGCATGTATTAGACGCACTTAATTTCCATAGCTAATGGCGAGGGTATAATGGCACGCCTGTGCGTATTACAGTTGTGTCGCGAGCTGATTGTTCATCAAAACTGTTCCATGCGGGATTACGTTGGGTCTCGCTACGCGATACCGAGAGCGGACGGAAAATGTTTATCGCACCAAGCCATACCATGACGATTATGATAATGATGATTACGGTTATGCCGATGATGATGATGAAAAGAAGATATTATAATCCCGAGAGAAGAAACCGAGAGCCCATTCCGCCGCGTATCAAGCACGGCTGCGATTTATCCTTATCCTCCATTGAAAAGAGTTCCCCGGCAGAGAGCACGCGAGCCAACTCGCGACACATAATTGCGATATTCTGTTGCATAAACTTCAAGTGTATATGTATATAGGTGGACGAGAATGGTATAATACAATGCGCGCCCAAGCGAGCGGAAAAGCATATTATATAGTTCACGTGCAGCAGGGAAGTTTTATCGATGACGATGCGAGAAACTATTCCAAAGTAGGTGATGCCTGTACATTCGTGCATTATACGCAAGGCAAATTCCCAGCTGCAGCCGCTTTTGCGACAACCTATACTAGTATTATGATCATGTGCACACGTAGAGTCGTTATTCTTTAGTTTTATTTTTTCATATTCGCGGGGAATCAGTCATTAGCTCGGAATGCTGTCGTGCGTGTGTTGAGCGCGGAACGTATGTAATACGGAGGAGACATATTTAACGAGCTCCCTGCATAATGCGCGAACAAAGACATGGCTACCAGCGGGGAGAAAGAGACGCATACGGTTCTGGGGCGGAAGGGGAGCTAACGAAGTTCCGATCGGAGGGACGCTCGCGGAAAATGAAAAGAGCCCTCTGTCTCGATATCCCCATTGTCCGCGTCCGTATAGCGTGCGCGCGGGGCTCTCTTGCAGCCTCCCGATCGCGCTCCGCCGGAGCCGCGACCGGAGCCGCGAATCTCGTTTGAACGAGAGGCGAGCCTTTTGCATCGTGTATGTATGTACCTGCTGAGAAGCAAAGAGAGGGAGAGAGAGAGAGAGCAACGATTCCGCGCTTCTATTCCCTCCGATGCCTCGGTGCGGCGTGCCGCTGTGCGGCCATTACTCAAAATTGCCCGACTCTCTTGGGACACATCGCGAGCGGCCCCTTCACCCGTGTATGCAACATAATATATGTCCTGCTGATGGTAGTTGTTGCCACCGCAAAAAGGAGGGAGAAGAAGAAACAGCAGCACCTCATAATCGCACCGAGACTCCCGCGTGTGCACGACGATGCGCGGGCCGCGGAGAGGAGAAAATGTAACAACAGCGGCGGCGGGGGTGGGTTAATCACGTCGTACGTTACACGTACAGACGGCCGAAATTGTGTCCGCGACTCGAATCTGCACGCGCGGGGTGTTTTACATATCTACGGCCGAACCGCTAGTACTTTCGTGCACACAGCGATGGTATATAATATGTAATATACATATAGGGGATCTCGTATAGTTGCAGTGCCAAGTTGTTGCTGCAGTATAGTTGTATATTATAATACACACGCGAAACGACGAACAAAGCCAGAGGCGAGCCAGCCTCTCTCTCTTATTCCATTGTTGTTGCCTATGCCACTTTATGCGGCGCGGATAGATAGATGGATAGACGTGTGAGTGTATATAATATACACACACATGCACAAACGCGTGCAACTACAATACAGGGACAAAGGGGGTTAAGAAACGGATGCGCCTTTCTCTACCTTTCTCTCTCTCTGTCTAGGTAGGTATAAGTATAATACGTACATGTACATAATACACAAGAGGAGAGCTTCCCTGTAATACATAGTTGTGTATCTCCCGGTCACGAACGCTTGATTTGCATTTCGGCTGCAGCAGCGGCTGGGGCTGCTCTTGCGGCATCCCAATATACACCCACTCGTGATTCAGCGGAGATGAAGGAGGAGGCGGCGGTGGTGTCGCGAGGAGGAGGAAACGAATGGGGGGTTCGTCGTCGTCGTTGTTGTTGTTGTTGCAGCAGCAGCTAATACACGGTGTTGTTGTATAAGTATATTGGAGGTGATTGCAGCTAGAGGGGGGAGGGGGGGGATCATGCAGCCGCAGAGTTCGCTGCACGCGGAGGGTGTGTATAGGGTACAGGGCGACGAGGAGGCTCGAGGCAGAGCGACAAAGTGACGGATGTAAATGAGCCGCTGGCGCGACTGCGAGGCGAGGCGCTCTCCTCCTTCTACTCTCTGACACCCTCGTTTGCACCAGGAAGTTACTTTGGCGACGACGACGACGACGACGTTGCGAGGCGCTAAGGCGCTGGTGCTAACGAATTGAGAGTGCCGATAGCTCGAGAGAGAGAGAGAGAGAGAGAGAGAGAGAGAGAGTTGCGGGGAATGATTTATCGGACCGTCCGAAGCGTGGCTTTTGTTTCGTGCAGCATCCTCGTCGCGGTGCCTCCTGGGTTTTCGGGGCTGTTACGCTTTTGTACTGTTGTTACGAGACTTGTTTCATTTGCGCGGTTATTCTTGGTTTCCTGCAATACACGTATAATTGTATCATCATATACTATATTTTAAAACTGGTACGTATTCTCTTCATTGACCTGCAATAGTTAGGGGGAAAAAAAAAAATTTAGTAGGTATACCTCCGAAAATTGTTGACGCGAGATAATCGTCTCTTCACTCGATGATTGTTTTCAATCTCAACTTTCGGCGTGAGAAAGCACTTTTTTTTTTTAAATTTATTTGTAAAATAAAACTCGACAGAGATAAAGGTTTGGCACTTTTCCATGATTTCAAAGATGTTTTCTGCAACGTTGTTACGTCTCGCGGCCTCTGTCGAGTCGTGCCGTATACTCTGTCATATTATGTTATAAACGCGGCGAAAGAACAAATTGAAACAAACAAAGTCCCCCGGGGAATGAAACAAAATGAAGATAAAAAGAACAAACGGCCCGAGATTACCACGACACCATTGCGAGGCCTGATAATATTGAAATAGTGCCTCGTGTGGACCGACCACCGGCACAGTACAAATAAAACTCACACGCGCACACACAAAGATCCAGACGGTGTATCACCTATACGTATCTGTTATACCAAACCAGGTCTATATCCATCCCGAGAGATGAATGGGGACAGTGCGTATGAAGGCAAAAGGAGACGACGACGACGACGGAGAAGAAGGTTTGCGCGAGCACAGCCAAGAAGACATTATATACATCTGTGTGGAAAGAAGCAAGTGTATATAATAATAATGATAATATACAGCAGCACCGGTACAGCTCGTATCGAAGGGAACCGTATATATCTCGGTCCGCGACCCCCGGATAATCTTCCATTCGTCGCGTAATCCCGCCGCGCGCGCAAGAAAGAGACGCGGTTCGGAGCGAGCTCGGGGGTATAGTGTTATACGCGCTGCCTCATGCGTCGACCGGCTGTACGATATACTCCGACCCGCTGCTACCGATCTCCCTCGCAGGGGGAGAAAATAAGATCGGGCGCCGTGAAATTTTGAATCAGAGTCGCTCGGTCGGAAACTACCGCGATAAATATCGATTATTTGCGCGGGCCTCTGTACCTCGCGGCGGCGTCCTGGTGTAGGGCCGAGAATCGTTTTATGGCTTTTCAGCGGCGGGCGATTCCGCTGGTCCGCACTCCCGGCGAATTTATGTACGGACGACGCGCGCGAGTCCCCTCTCCGTTCCTCCGCGTACTTTTCGCGACGAAGGGACGAGAGCTTACCGCGGAGCGCGAGATCGGGTCGCCGTTGATTTGTCCCGATGCCCGTTCCCGCTGACCTGCGCCGCAGGACGCGAGGGGTGGACGCGTGTCTATATTCATGCTCGATATGTTGCGGAAAGGGGCCGAGTGGGTCTAAAATGTCCCCGTATGATTTATCCACGAGCGAGCGGTCGATCGCGATCTGGAAGTATGCTGGATATCGGGTCGAATCGTTGAACTGCCGAGACGGCCGGATTTTTACTTATTTTCGCTCCACTCCGATCGCATGTTTAATTACCTCATTGCTGAAAATACAACGGTTGAAATAGACGCCCCGGTTTATTCAGACCACGGCCCAGTACCGTGGAACTCGATCATCAATTCTAAGTACATACCCATTCAGAGTCCTTAAAAGGTGATGAGCACAAAATTCAAAAGATCGAACGACTCTGGCTCCTTTTTCCGCCCGCCACAGCTTTGTCCTCCGTTGCACGTGTGAGATGGAAAAAAATAAAATCTCTGACCCCGGTACACACACACACACACACATGCACCGCACCAGCGCGTGCTCTTCCCGTACCCCAGACACCTGAAGATTATAAAAAGACGAGCAGAGGGAGAGAGAGAGCAGTACAGCGTAATCATCAGATTCACGACTCATTAGGCAAAGGCTTCCCCTCTGATACACCTACTCGGTGGCGATCGATCAATCGCCTTTACCCCTCGAGACAGCGCCTCTCGTTACCCTACCTACGTATACCTGTACAAATCCCAACCCTATACGTACACCCCATCGTCATCATCCTCCCTCAGCTCCACCTACTCATCTCTCGGGCTGAAAATCTCGCCGATGCGAGAGAAAACGCGCTCTACACAGCTATTCTATATTTAGACGCAGTCACCGGTGTATATAGTTAATATACGTATATATCTCTCTGTAACCTAGGCTATACATATACAAACGATGAACTCCTCCTCTCAACCTGATCCATCCTCATGTACAATATGTGTCAGGCTACCTCGCGTATCTCCCCGCAGCAGCTTCTTATCCGAGGCACAATCGCGACTTTCTTTTTCCCCTCCAAAACACGCGGCTCTGCTTGCTTATACACACTTTTGTATGCAAGCGAGAGAGGAGGCCCCGCAGAGTCAAGACAAAACTCGGGCTTCTTGAAGAAACCGAGGTCCCCCTCCTCCCTTTTCCTCGAGCGAAATATTTACGAGCCAGCTTCAAAATGTAGAAAAAAAAAGAAAAAAAAAAAAAGAAAACCGACTCGCGTTGC